>APFE030267387.1:21737-57486 GCA_000404065.3 Pinus taeda | reverse complement strand
GGACCATACAGACTTGCTCAGTGCAAAGGGTGCGATGCATCTCACTTTCCACATGCAAAAAAGTGTGATGCATACTGAAAATCCCTTTTGTAGGGTGCAATGGGTGAGAGTAGACAAATGGCAGAGACAGTTTGCCAGGTGGATGATCATGGAATCCTCCAGAAACTTCTCCTATGACACTTGCCTCTATGAATTCGCCCAGGGATGAGTAAGAGATCATGAATCTCCAAGTGGAATCAAGAACTATCAGAGAGAGGACACTAATCAATATCCCAAGAGATGACTCACCCCCCTGCAATAATCTATATATGGATCCCTCATCCTCAAGATTTGGAGGCTGGAATTTTTCATCTTGGAAGGAAGTGTTGTTGGTTTCTTGGTGGAACATCATAGTGTTGGGTGATCTAAGCTTTTCATGAGGTGAAGAAGGGCTTTCATGCTGAGAGGATGACGCTGGGTCAGATCAATGGGTTGTAATCCTCTCTTCTATTCTTTATATCAATAAAGTTATTCAAGTTTTCCTCCACATTCTTGTATGTTTGATGATATATGCATTTGTGTGGTTAATATATATATGGTCCTATATTTTTTATGATTGTAGATCTCTGTACTTTGAAGGTATTATGTTGCTTTGACTTTACAGGTACTCTTTGAAGTGGGATAACCAAGGAAGGAGCGGCAAAGATCTGTCAGAGAGGAGAAGGAACAAGCGAGGAACCAAGTGAAAGATTGAGGTTGGTATTCTTTGCTCCTCTCCTATCTGCTTCTCATAAAGGAAAACGAAAGTAACTTTAATCTGTTTGTTTCTAAGATAGCTACCCATCTTAGTGGGACTAGCAGCTCTGCATAGACACTAGATTTCCCGATAACACTTGTTAGCTGGCCTGACCAAGGAACAATCCTCCATACTCTGTTGTCTCTCTATCATCTGTGTGTTGGAGGTTGATGGTTATTGTGTTTTGCGTGATGCAACTGCTTCTTTAATTTTCTGCCCAATTGTCTCAGTGCTAGTTATGTCCTCTTAAGCAATGTTCTCCTCTTGTTCAAAGATAAGAATCAATTTGGGCTTCTTTCTTAGCTCAAACAACTCATCAGGAGTCTCCATGGCAGAGTTGGATGTCTCTTCCCTATTCCTCTTAGGATTCTTCTCCTCATTGGCTAGGGTTTGTAACACATGATGAACATTCATTGGTTCTCCTAATTCTGGAACTTGCAGGAAAGAGCTCTAGTCAAATTGCTTTTCTAAATCAATTAGTGTGTTCTCAACATCCACAATTGTGTTGTCCATATCAATAAATGTGTTCTCCACCCACTTAGACTGGTTGGCAAACTGTTCAATGTCTGGTCTTGGGTGGTGGATGTAAGGTGCCAATTTGACCTTAAGTCTCAACTTGTTTATGAATCCATGAGGGTCATAATGCCATATGAATCTGTTTTTGAATTTCATTTGTTGTAGTAACCTGTTGTCTTCTCATCCAACCTCTCTATTGTTACAAATGAATGGGCCCATTTGGTTTTTCACCTTGAAATGGGTTTTCTTCTTAGCAGATAAGAAGTGGACCTCATCAGAATTGATGATTTGTATGCAATATTCAAGGGAAAATATCCTCATAGGGAGGTATTTTGGCAATTTATAAGGGGCTAATTGGCAGCCATAAATTCTGATCCCAGTGTGGTTTTAGTAGAGGTACCAGTCTCCCACCTTGCTGTTCTTTGCTAACTCCAACACTCTCTTGATGTCTTGGTTGATTCTAGGCTGATTATCAGAAGTCAACATGTTCATGACTGGGTACACAAAGGAGTCTATGAAGCCTTTGTAGGGGAATGCTATGGAAAACTTCTGGACCAAGGGTGTCCAGTAGACCACTGATCTCTCCTTTCCCCTGGTGTCCAACTTCTAGATGTTCACTAGGAACTTATCTACCTGGTAATACAAAAACATATAAAACAACACTGAAGAGTATTTGAAAACTCTTTCAGTGGGTAGTCTAATGAATTGTTCATGCATTTTGTCTACAATGAACTGAGCATAATCATACATGATAGCAAGAGGCTTGCCTAGAGTGAAAATAGACAGGAAGGCCAGGATGACCTCATCCACATGCTCATCTGATGTGTATCCTAGTATCCATGAGAGCATGGTGATTATGTGTCTACCAGTTTCTGAGAAAATGGTGGCAGAATAGGGTGGGGTATCTGAAGGATTGTGGCACTCTTCAATGATGAAATTCTGGGAAATTTTCTTGATTTTCAGCTCGTCTAATGTGATGTACAAGTCTATTAGGTTTCCAATGGGCAGAGGAGTCTAGTTAGGGCTAGATTGGATTTGTAGTGTTTGGTTAATTGACTCAGGTGTAATGGTGAATAACAACTCTTGGTTTGGGGCAACAATGGCCCTTTGGCTAGGGACATAACACGCATGATAAAAATGTACAATATGTGGGAAAGGGTGAACTTCTAGGAATGTGTATTTGGGTAAATTGGATTCCCAAAGGTTTATGTCATCTGTATGGTTCAAAAATCTGTCTTTACTCCAACAATGGAGCTTTAGAAGGTGGGTTGGAGTTGCAGTGTCTTTTATTTGGAAATCCCTATCTGCTAGGGCCAAATGGTCAATGTTCAAGTGAGGGGTTGAGACTTGTCTAACATTTAGAGAGGTTTGGGCAGCTATCTTGAGGATCAAATGTGGGAACTAGGCTGGTATAAATTGTATAAGTGAAGCTTTGAATAGGTTTGTGTAAATATAGGGTATTGGCAGTTTGCAAGATAGGGGTTTGGGTATTTCAGGGGGGAAATATTCTCGATTTTGGGGAAATAAATTAAATTAAATTAACTATTTCTTGAATTCACTGTACATTTTTAAACTGAGAGGATCGCTCTGGTTTTTTATTAAAATACATGGAAATGGTGGTATAGGTTGCAAACTGGTGTGAATGATAGTTGCAGGGGGTACTCTGGCTTCAATTGTGCACTGGATGGCTGAATTGGGCGTCCAAAGCATGTTCAGGAGGTATAGTCAAATCTAGTTGTAGAGGCTCAGGGTGGCGCAAGAAAGCTTAGGAGGCTTTCACAGAGCAAATGAGCAAAAAAGGGTGAAAATGGGCATCTTTCGCCTTTTAACTAGCAAGGATTAGAAATTGGCGGGGAATCTCATAATGAATAATGATGGTTTTGGGCTTTGTAGGTGACGTGGTTTCGGGGGCCATCACATCGCTTTTGGCCATCAGGCGGTATTTTCATGAGAGCACATGAAATAGTGTGGAGCTGCCATGTAACCAAAAGGGGCCTGAGAAAAACCACCCATTTCGCGTGCTATCAGGCGGGTAAAGGTTGGCAAGGAAATCATCCCGATATGGATGCAAGCCGTCAGATCTGGAGTTGGCAGATCCGAAGATTGTCGCGCGGTGGAGCTACACAACGGGAACTCGGTCGGAGATCTGCGAGGTGCGGGGGTTAATTACATATGATTTGTAATTAATTTAATGAATAAAGTGTGGGGTTTAAATATAATGTGGGTTTCGCTAAATGGAACCGTGGTTGTATGCAGAGTTAATTAAATAAAGAAGAAGGGAGAGAAAACTTAGAATAAATGGATTTTAAGGGGTAAAAGGGATTATGTTGGGAAATATAGGAATGGGGAGTTAATAAAGGAATGCGGGTGGGCGGGGGGGGCGGGGGGGGGGAATTTAACCTTAGGATAAAGGTTTTTAGTGGGTTTTTAGGCCAAATAGGGAAATTAATAAGGGGAAAGTGGTTTCTTCAAAGGGGAAAGGGTTTCACACTAAGGAACGGGGGTTTTTGGATAGGGGGATGAGTTTGGAGGGTAAATTGCTAGGGAAATGTGTGAAACCAAGGGGCAAGGGTGAAAATGAAGGGAAAAGGGTATTTTCTTAGGAAATCATGGGAATATGGGGAAATTAGTAAGTATTTAGTGGGGGGTGAAATGGAATGAGGGGAAGTTAGCCAAATCAACTTGTGACCATCCTTTCAATTTCCTAACTACTCCTACACACTGAAACATATGATTAAGCATGATAAATGTGCTTTTGCTTTAATCAACTTTGTACTTCTGCAACCTTTATTCTACTTACCCTAACATTTTTTCTTCACTTTATTGGGTGCATTTAAGCTAGTAGACCCTTTCTTTCCTCTTTCTTTTGAAAAGTAAACTATCTAATTCTAACCGTATATCTTCCAATGGCTCAGATTAAGCTTATGAGCACATTTTATTTCTCTACCTAACTATTGATCTGCCAACATTAAACAATTTGGCTAGATCTTTATTATCTATCTATAAACATGAAATTTAAAGCATGAAGTAGTCAAGATTAAATAGTTTGACTATCATGGGTTGTGGCATTTAAGACAAGCTGCACATAACCATTATTTTGGACAGTAAAGTAAAAAGTAGTGGCACTTAGACTTACACACTTTCATGATCTGTTTTTTTTTGGGGTTCATATATTTTCACTTTTTTTATATTTTCTTATTCTTTTTGTCCTTTGATATGTCTTATAGGACATACCCTCTTTACATTTTTAAAATTTTTAATATGGAAAACATTTGCAGAAAAGCAAAGGTATGTACAATATTACAAGATCAACCACATTCAATTCAAAATTATGAATCCTATTAATATAGGACCCTAACAGGGCCAAGCATGCACTGGTGGTCGAGTTGAAAGCTTTTGATTCAGACGCATATTCTGACTTTGAGTCAAAACCAAAAAAGGGGAATAACAAAGGGAAGAAAATCATTTACGCAAAACCTAGTGCCACTATGGCCACCACCAAGATCCATATGATTGACCCTGAAGATCTAGAGGAAGGGTAACACCTATTCCACTCACATATGTGGGTGAAGGGTTCTCCGTTGCAGATCATTATCGATAGAAGGAGCCAAAATAACCTCATTTCAGAAGAGCTCGTAAAGTGGTTGAGCCTACCAACTACAACACATCTAGAGTCGTACACCACTGGGTGGCTTCACCAAGGACAAGATCTTTGCGTCAATGAGAAATGTCGCCTTCCTTAGAGAATCAAGCCCTTCACGAATGAGGTACTATGTGATGTTGTTCCTCTTGAAGTTTGTGATGTATCATTAGGAAAACAACACTTGTGGAAGTAGCATGTTGTATATGAATTTAGACCTCGCTCTGTTATTATTTCTTTGGGTAGTAAGTTATACAGGATACCAAAGGTATCCCCGCCTACCACCATCTCTTTGATCTCTGCTAAGCAATGTAGTAAGAACATCTCCTAGACTGGGAATTTTTTTCTTTCTGATTCCTTCTCAAAGTGAGGGGAAGATCATAGCCACATCCATGGGCCTAGGGAAGGGTTCCTCCACACAGTAGAAGTAGGTGTATATGGTCTTGGAAGAATACAAGGACACATTCTGCTCACGCATAGGCGTACCCTTGCAGTGTCAGGTCAAGCATTCGATCGATATGACTCCCTGAGCACCTCTACCCAATGGGTCAATATATTGTTGCTCCATTCTAGAAAATGAAGAGATCAAGCAAAAAATTAAGGATTTGCTGCAAAAGGGGACATCTAACCAAGTTCCTCACCTTGTAGGAGCTCGATTGTACTTCTATAGAAGAAGTATGGGACCTGGAGGCTCTGCATTGATTATCGACACTAAACAAAATCATTGTGAGGAACATGTATCCAAACCCACGGATTGATGACCTTTTGGACCAACTCAAGGGGGCCAAGTATTTCAGCAAGATAGATCTGAAGTATGGCAATCACTAGGTTCCAATAGAGCCCACCGATGTATGGAAGACTGCATTCAAATCCAAGGAAGGCCTTTTTGAATGGTTGGTTGTGCACTTCCAGTTGACAAATTCCCTGCTACTTTTATGAGGCTAATGGATGAAATCTTGTGGCCCTTAACCAACTCATTCATGGTTGTTTATCTGGATGACATACTCATCTTCAGTAAGAGTTGGGAAGAACGCTTACAACATATTCGACAGGTACTTCAAACCCTTTGGCAGCACAAATTGTGTGCCAGCTTAGAGAAATGCAGCTTTGGCATGAGCCATGTCCACTGTTGGGTTACATAATAGATGAGCATGGTGTGCATGTGGATCTGACTAAGATTCAAGTCATTCGGGATTGGCCAACCCCAACCACTCTAACGAAGCTTCATATCTTTTTGGGTCTTGCAAATTTTTATCAGAGTTTCATGTTGGGATTCTCCCATATCACTTGGCCTTTCAGTCAAATTACAAAGGGTGGAGTGAAAGCAAAGTTTTCTTGGTCCAAGCCCCAATAGAAGGAATTTTTTGCGTTGAAGCACCGACTCTTCTCTACACCAGTACTCACACTACCAGACCTACAACAACCATTTGAAATCAAGATAGATGCCTTAGAATATGTTATTAGTGCATTCCTCACCCAACACGGGCATCTAGTAGCCTATCATAGTGAGACACTTTCTGATATAATTTAGAATTATGATCTGAAATGATCATAAGTTAAAACTGATGTAGAATTGATTATCCATTATTGAATTGATTGTTAACTGCAAGTGCGAAAATCGAGGAAAATGCTTGAGAAGAAAGACTTTACGACATTTGATTAAACATAAGTAAGATGCATAATAGAAATGAAAACAGTAAAAACACAACAATACCAGACAACCGAGTTGATTACGAAGTTCGTCCCTGTTGGACTACGTCTCTGGGTCTGCTTTCAAGATGGGTGACCGCTTTATTAGGATTGAAACCAAGGATTTCTATTACACAGAGAATAGATTAGACTAAATGTGCATGCATGCACTTTTGGTCACTTTCAAAGGATAGATCTTTGAACTAGTTTTCCAACGCCTATCATGGTTCCCAATTTTGACTCCGGATGCTCCTGTTACAATGAAAACAAAACTGCCTATAACCTCCAGAATCTGCATGCAAAAACCAAAATCACTCTCCCCCTCTTCAATGAACAAAAATTGCCTCTTATAGGCTTGCAGTTACATGTGAAATTTTTTGGGCTAATAATGGCATGAATTTACTGAATTCAAGGGTTTTAGGTTTCGGTCTAACCATGGAATGACACTTAGGGTCGTTAGGCATGGTCCTCAAATTAACATAACCACATTTAAACAATATAAAACCCAAAATAGACTTTGGATTATCTTGGCGGTTAATAAACAACACGCTGGCTTAACTACCCATGTGAACAGTCATTTATTCTTGGCGATCGACTGTCTAACTGCTACCTAGTGGCTTATCCGCTCGGCGGTTATGGCTGTGACAGTTGGCTTATCCATCATGTGTCCACTTACCTCTGACCGTTGTAGTTCTGACACAGTTATTGGCTGGGGTCATGGCTAACCCTGACAGTTATTCAAACTCCACTTGACTGTTCACATTACATTGGTATCTTCACTGCGGTTTGATGTTGTGGTGAACTCTAACCTTTGCTCGCTGACTCTGCTGACTAAGACTACCTTTGTTCACATGCCTCATGGCCGCGGTTTTCTCCGATGAAGTTTGAGGTTGGTGGTTAGGGTCTTGTGGTATGTATTTATATTGTTTATAACATATGCCGAGAGTATTAGTTAGGTTTTTAGACTTAGAAAATGTATTTTTAATAAATAGTTTTGTATTTTTAATATGGTTAGGGTTTCGAACTTAGGTTTAGGTCTAGCATAGGGTTTTAATGGTTTAACGTGTATTTGTTAACACATAGTTTGATACCATGTTGATTTATGGGTTTAGGACTAGGACTTATGATTAGGTTTAGATGTTTAGGTTTGCATTAGGGTTTGACATTAGGTTTTTAAAATACCCATTTACAATATAATGTCACAAAGCGACATTAAAAAAATTTGTCACATGACAACAAATCTGTCGACATCAAAACCTGCGAGTGGACGACAACACATGTTGATGACCAATCCTGTAAATTGGATGACAACATCATGTCAACAACCCAAATCCTGCGAGGCGAATAACAAACACATGTTGTCAACCAAATCCTGGTGGAACTGATGACAAACACATGTCGACAGCCATGTACAACACCACATCAACTGAACATCATGAAAAACCATAGACATCACCTGAACAACCTGAACCATAATCAACACTGTTGAAACTGAACGACACCAGACTGAATTGTTGTCAACGAAAATGAATATTGAAAATGACCTATGCAACCGATCTGACGAGATCCACTTGGATCACAACCCACCTATGATAACGATATGTATTCCGTTGTGCAGGCTTTTCAAAAATAAAGGAATTACATTCTATGGAAGGAGACAGTCATCCACACTGATCATCGACCTCTTAATTTTATACAGACACAAGGGAATTTGTAGAATGATCACCATTAGAAGTGGTCTACATATCTGTAAAAATTCCACTTGAACATTAAATACAAAAAGGGTAGCACCAATAATGTTGCAGACTTCCTCAGCTGACCCCCTATTCCAAAACTAACTACCATTCTCAACTCGTGTGGCCACGAGACCTCTGGTTGGCCTCAACTATAAAAAAATGATCCAGAGTTTTCCTCCACATACCAAATGCTAGCAGATGGAAATAAATTTCCTGATTTCCACCTCCAGGATGCATTGTTATGCTACCTAGGCCACCTTTATGTTCCTTCAAGTGAGCGTGCCAAGCTAATTTGGGAGGTGCACTGTAGTCGGGTCACAAGACACGTTGGTGTGGAGAAAATTGTGGTTGTACTACAAAAGTACTTTTATTGGCCCAAACTCTGATTGAATGTTAGGAAATATATCATATCTTTCACTACCTACGCCATCACCAAGCCAACCTTCAAGAAGCAAGGCATGTACACTCCTTTGCCTATTCCCAACCAGTCATTGGAATCCATCTCCATGGACTATATGTCTGGCCTCCCTTATACGAAGCATGGTAATGATAGTGTAATTGTGGTCTTGGACAAATTTTCTAAGATGGCTATATTGGTGGCCTCCATGAAGAGTATCGCAATAGAGGAAATTTCCAAACTCTTATTTGAACAAGTATGGGTACATTTTGGGATCCTACAGGCCATTTTATCATATCTGGATAGCAAGTTCCTCAGCATATTCTGGTGAAGCCTCTAGATACTATTGGACACCAAGCTCACCAAGTCAACTTCCTTCCATCCCCAGACTAATGGCCAAACAGAGGTCGTAAATAGGATGATAGTCTGCATTCTCTGCATGTACAAATCCAAGCATCCACGAACCTAGGATGAGAGTCTTCCCTATGTGCAACATAATTATAATAGAGCTCTCCATAGCTCGACTGGTTGCAGTCCCTTTCAGGTGGGTTTAGGATGTCAACCATTATGTTTGATTGATGTTGCCATGCCTCATGTGACTACACAGACAAAATCCACACAGATATTTTCTGAAGCTGATAAAGAGACCAGATTTATTGAATGCATCCAACGCATCCACCAGCAGGTTCATGACATCTTGGAGAAGTCAAATGGAAAGAACAAGCAACGACATGATCAACATCGAGTGCCACACAAGTTTCAGGTGGGCAACCAAGTTTGGTTGCATTTGTAGAAAGAACGCCTTACCGGAGCCCATAAGAAGCTCAGATGACTCCGATATGGTCCCTACACCATTACCAAGGCTGTGAGAGACAATTATTTTTAGCTCATAATTCTCCAATTCCTTGGCATGCACCTACTGTTCAATGTGGACCACCTTCGACCATACTTCCCACCATTACTAGAGACATCAATCATTGCATAACAACTCACACCAATATAGTTAAACCAAGACTACATGGAGCAGGCCACAATTGATCAGATTATGGATGCATAGGTCAAGAACACTCACGAGCAGAAGATACAACTATATCGGGTTGTCAAAGTTGTCCAACTCCTACATCAAGGCAAGTGGCTCACTAGGGACCAAGTTCAACAAAAGTTTCCGCATCTCATGGAGGCACTAAACGTGGTGGGGACCATTACTTTCTAAGGGGGGAGGATTGATCTAGGTGGATGTTGGTGTCCATCCACCTATTCCACTTGGACCCCCCCACTGTCTCTTTCAATTTCCTTAATTGTAGTACATTTTACTATTTTTGGCAGTTTTTCGGGACCTGAACTTTTGAAGCCATTTTGAGGCCCTAAATGACATTTTTTGGAAAATTGGGGCCATCAATGGTGATAGGATATTGTTGGTCACTCAAAATTTGTATTCCTTTGATAGATATTTCTAGCGAGGTATTGTGCGTGAAACAAAGACCGTATGCCAAAGTTACGACCTCATGAAGTTGATGTACCAATTTACCCAAATTGGGCCCATAGTTTTGGCGCTTCATCTCCTAGGGTTAGGTTTTTGGATGTTTAGGGTTTTCCATTATTTCTCAATAATTAATAGGCCTCCAAGCCTCATTGTAACATAGTTCAGAGGCATGTAGCTGCCACATATCTTCTCATAGATAAGTTGCCATCGCCTGAGCTAGTCTTATTTCCATTATGTTTGTAAGCATATTTCAGTATTTGATATTGATGAAATGAAGTGTTATTTCTACTACATTTCTATATTTATGACTATATATGTAATTTGTTGCGTTGTTGTTTAATTTCGGATCACACTAACAATCATTTAGTCCTTCACGTTCATTCAAAAAGATTCAACACATACAACATTATGATTCCATACCATACCATGTCATCACCATACAAAAAAATTCCATAGGATACCATTAACATAAACATATATTTTATTATCTAGAGTTAATAATCATCACCCTGCCATAAATGATACCACAAACTAACACAAAAAAACTCACATAAATATGCAACAAGAGGTTAAAGTAACTTCTACAACCACTGTTTTATATTTATATTAGCAAATAGTCGTGGTATCCAAGAGTACATATGTTAATTCAACAAGCTCATCGACCTTCCATGGTAACACTAAAAAATAAAATTAACTAGATAGTAACCATCAATACTAAGCTCATATAACTAGAGACCAAATTGTTACCATGGGTTACATCTAAAAGACACATGTTTCATATACAAACTCTATGACTTAGCTTCTTTTGTGCTTGGCCATCCAAAAACCACTCAACATTCCACTGCCATCCACTGCTAGCAATAGTTCTGTCCAACCCCTGATTTTTCTTCAATGAGACATCTTATAGCTACTTGGAACCTTCTCAAATCCTCTTAACTTCCCACCTAACCATTCCAACTATCGTGAGAAACCGTTAAGATATTTTCTTTGTCCCCTTGAGTTGTCCCATGCGTGTTAATGACTGTGCAAAATATCTCTTCCACCATTCAACTTCACTCTGCGTCATCTCTTCCTTCTTCAAAAATATCTCTATCCATCTTCTTGTCACTATCTCCATAGTTGACTCCATCCTATGCAAAATCATAACTGTCAATATTCCTTTTCACACATCTCCCTTCCTTGGGTTCTATTGTCACCCTTCTACATGACATCAATCTTTGTTGTGCCCTACCTACTACACTAGCCCCATGTTGCACTTCAATCACTGTGCCAACCCTATGATGCACTTTGTCTTGTCCTTTCCACACTCCTCATCCCTACTGTGTGGTCCTACAATTCCAAAAAAAAAAAAAAATTATGGTCTCTAAGTGTTGACAAACCTTGTATAGCTTGTTACTACATTATTTATGCAATGGTGTCTGAAACCTCTCCTTAGGACTCTAAATGCTATTATTTCATCAGTCATATATCATCCAGTGCCTATCAGTTGGTTGAGTTTACTATAATTTCATTCCAACTTGAAACTGAAACCAAAACTAGGGACTCGAGGATGCTTCATGCTCATTATCACCCAGGTGGCTTATCCTTAACATCCTTGCACAATTATGGGTTGTCGCAACGCTACTCACTATCCTTGTCATTGGTTTAATCTTCATGGCGTGCATAACCATTGTGGCATATGTTATTAACACTGTGCACTTCAGTCTCACAACAAGGTCTCTCTCTCTTCTTTCTCAATGCATCAATAGTGAGCATACTATCCGTCTATCCATCATTTGTCTAAGTACAATGTCCACATGTTGGGCCTTTAGTGAGATATTCAAAATTTTGAATGCTACTCTCTTCATTGTAGCCTTTACACGCAAAATCTGACCTCCTGACTCATTATAGCGATTAATAAGGGGCATGCCACCATGTTTTCTATTAACATCTCTATGACCACCACGTGGGTCTCAACAATATTTCTTTCCACAGAGAAAACACTACAAGAACCCCAAGAGAGAGAGGGACATTTGGAAACACAGAAACCTCCACCAAACCAAAAATGAGCCACCAAATTACGAGGAGCCTTTGAACTAATGAAACCCAGAAAATTTCATCTATGAATTCAAAGATGTTGTGCTCTTCCTTAAGCTACAGGTTGGTCAGGTCCATATCCTCCCTTAGACCACAAGTTCATTCCCCTAAGATTATCTGCACTATTGTTTCCACCCGGCTAAAGAGGGGGACCAGGTGCTTCCCTGCTGGTGCAAATTGTTGGACACCTATGGCTAGGAGGGCTAACAAAAGAAAATGCCCCTAGTGTGGATTCCCCTAGTAGAAAAATGATTCTTAAAAGGTTATTGACCTCCCGTGCCAAAGGGTGTGCCAAAAGGTTGATAGAAAATATTGGTACCCAAAGGATCAAACATGTTGTTAGGGAAAGTGTTCCAAACCCCGTGGACATTCCAAGGATGAGGCATGGTCTCTTAGAATTTAGATCCCCTTAATGGTTGATTTCTCCAAGAAGGTGTGAATACACTAGAAACAAAGGTGCCCCCAGATGTGTTAGGGAATGGAATGGACTAGTTAAAATGACTCCAACCAAATGGAAACCCACCATTGGATATGAACATACTCCCTATTGATATGTCAAAACCAATAATGGGCACTGAGGACACATATGTGAATGTGGAGTTCAAACCTATGACTTGTGACATAGGTATGATACTCATAGTAGAGATGGATCCTCTACCAAATATGAATGGAGGGGCATGGTCGATGATGTGGAGGTACCTGTAGTGGATGTACCAAGTGGAGGGGAAAGGATCTCAAAATATTCTACCAAAAGGAGAATATATTCTTAGTGAATGTAGTGTGGATAGGAGTTGTTGTCATAGAGGATAGTGTAGTAGTAGTAACAATAGAGGTGGACACACTAGTTTCTACCATGGATGTGGTACTAGTCACAATGGACTCTGGGTAAGGACTGTGAAAAATTTAAACAAATCTACACCCCCACCTAATGAGATGGCTTATGAGGTATGAGTAATGGGAGGATGAAGATGATGCGGAACACTCTAGTTAACCACCCAGTGAAGGAAAGGTTCAACCCCTTGAGTATCACCCAAAGTTACCCTTGACACAGGTTTGCCTATGGTGGTGGAAGGGTTAAGTCTATGTCTATGGGTAAGAAAATCATCCTTATGAGGAGTGCCAAACACACACATGGTAACAATAGAATATTAAAGATAAGCAGGAGAGTACATCTATTATTTGACAATGATATACATTTATAGTACATTCATGCATCTGTTGGGTTCCACATCCCAAGGTCTCTTGGACTCTCATGGTCGTTCACATTCTACACCAACCCATAGAGGATTAGGTGTCCAACATTCCCCCCCTTAATCCGAAGGGATATGTATGAGTCCAAGAAGGGAGCTGTAATACAAAATGTGCAAAAATGCATGGCAGCACTAGGCTAAATGTGCTCTCTAAAATGTTGGTATATGGGAGGTGGTTTAAGGATGACCACCAACACTGGAATACTTAGTGCAATTCCCAAAACTCTTCCAAGTCTGGCATGAAGCTCAGGTGTTCTACTAGAGGAAGTGCTCCTGATGTTTTGAAGAGGGAAACCTTCAACCAATAAAGGGAGGTCTCACCCTACATAAAAGGGAGAACCTCAACCTAAACAGGGAGGTCTCAACCTGTGATGGTTTAAGGATGACCAACAACTCTGGAATGCTTAATGCAATTCCTGGAACTCTTCCGAAACTGGAAAGAAGCTGAAGTCTTCTGCTAGAGGAAGTGTCCCCAATTCTTTAAAGAGGTATCATGGACTAAAGGCATGCTTAGGCTCGCTTGATGTGGCTTTGAAGCTTGTAGATGACCATCATTTCCCCCCTGTCAGATACAAGGTGAGATGATGGAGAAAACTCAACTGTAAGACTATTCAATACTCTAGAACAAGTTTTGACATATGACAAGAATATCTTCTTGGCTATTGATGCCCTTTGCCAAGAAGCGATCCATCCAAGATGAATCTTTGTTCTTGCGGGAGGTTTGTTTCTGAAGCATTTGTTTCAAGAATGACTAGTTTTATGACAGTTCTTACATGGATGAATATCAAAACAATGATCTTTCATATGGCCAACTCATTCACAATGTTGGCATTTCACAATTTGTTGTTGTTGCTGTGGAATAGGGGCAGAAGCTGAAGGTGGACTGTCATGAAGGAATCTAACACTCTGAAACTGAATGGGCTTTGAGTAGTCTGGAATGTGAAAGGACACTTCCTTTCCATATCCAAGACCAGTTTTGTGCTTGTTGTGGACAGGCTCTTCCCAAGGTCTGATGGGCTTGGGAAGTGCAGACTGAATTTCTACTTCTTGTGAAAATCTGCTTCTAAAATGAGTACTTGATCTGAATCAACATTATTGACGTGATGACTTGCTAGTTGTTGATAGGATCATGTTTCAAAGTGAGATAGGGGATTGTTCTGAATAAGAACAAGTTCAAAAAGATGCCTTTTCTGTTGTAACTCATCTTGCTAAAGTTGAGACTCCAGTTGCAAAAAATCAATGTTTTCTTGTGAATTTTGCAAACTGTTTTTAATGTCAGAAAGAACATTTTGCACATCACTATAAATCAATTCCTTGTCTCTGACAATCACAATCTATGCAATCGAATTCTTATGTTCTATTAACAACTTGTTTCACCAGCATATCTTTGAGTGCTTTCCGTCCTCAAAATGTCAACGCACCAAGGGATGCACCAGAATTAGCTCCAATACATTTTAACGCACAAAGCTAGTCAATGAACTCACTTCAATAGCCGTAATAATATTCACAACTCGATCAACCTTCAATATTTGTTTCTTCTCCAATAATCCCTTAGTCAAGCATAGACATTAAAATAGCTCTTCTGCCTTCCTCTTCACCAATCTTATTCCAGCATGGTTCTTCAGACTCTAGAAGTGGTAGCATCCATAAATCTCTCCGGGAGATTAGAGAATACTAGGATAGACACCACTCAAACTGGGATCATTGAAGATTCTCCCGTCAAGATGTGGGAAAAGACTATCATGGCCAGAGGGGGAAAGCATCAAGAAATTCCCCTTCAATTAAGTATTCTAGGGGAAATAATCAACAACCACTGGATATTGCAAAACCAATGTTCATACCTCGCACTCGCATGACAAAGAGTTGAGATTTTGTATACCTCACCTCCTTTACAAAGTTCATATAAGAGTTCAGGTTTACCGTAAGCTTAGGCACAAACATAAAATTTTGATAGGCGCTAATCAATAACATAAGTAAAACAATGACACAAGTATTAGGAGTCGAATCTTTGGAAAATCCCCAACCTTAGACTACACACAATCATTTGAATTCTTCTGTTGTCATATCCATGATCATTCTATAATAATGCTGCCAAAAATCTTGGCAACATAAGCCTACAACGAACTTGGTTGCTCAGAGCCAAGGTAATTGATACTGTGAGAAGAAAGGAGACCGGGCGCTACAACTCGTGCACATAAAAGAATCTAGAGCTCTCAATAAGTCACAGAGACAAAGGTAACAAAGACGTTATGTCAGCGCCGACAGGCTAGCTAGAAAAACTTTCTATATTTACCAAACTTATGCACCACATTTTGGAAAAATCGAAGGTCTTAGCGGAACTTGATGAGCACTTCCTTTTGGCGTCCGAGAGCAATTATGAGGTGGTACCCAAATCAGTTAATAGATAAAGATGCCAAAGGATCTTGAGCAGTGCAATAACTTTGTTTCACGCAAGACTAGGTGTTCCAGATGAGCAATAATCATAGGATTTTAAGAGACAAATATCTTAATATATAAAGCCTAATAAAAAGAGAAAGGGAACAATGCTTCGAACTATGGATTCAAAAGCTCCATCGATGCAATGGAAATGGGCAAAGTGGTATTTGTGATTTCTGTGCTCTTTATACTTTTATGTGGCGTTCCTAACAGTTTTGAGTGACAGGCTTCACTGAATTCAATAGGATTAGCAGAGAAGACCTTCATCCCAACAATCACATACATTTATGGAGGACAACCATCCATGGAAACTCATACCGTTGGATCGTTTATGCCTCGTACCATCATTTGAATGAAGGAACACAGAAATTCATTTGGTATGCATCCTCCCAGACTGCAAAACATCTATAAATAGCAGAAGTGCCCAACGTTTTTGAACTTTAAGGCAAGGAAAGTAGATATATACATTGCAAAGGATCTGACACGACGCTATTCTAACCATGCATTCCCATACTCCAACCAAAATTCTCCTGGAACAAGTAACGTATTATGATACACTCACCTCCCGAAAATTGTGCAAAATGCCTGTTGTCTACTGTTTAATTTAGGTAAGGATGAAACCCTCCCGACCTTGGAGAAACACCAATGGAGCTCACGGATCGAAGAAAGCAACTCTCGAACCAAAAAAGGTCCTTTGTGGTGAACGAAATTGAGTGATTCGGGGCTCGGTCACGGACAAAATGACTCCCTTGAAACTGAATTTGAGATGGAAATCACAGGAAGGAACTGGAAAATGATATTTCGCAGAATGGAATGGCTCTGGTACTAATAAGAAAACCGTGCTTTCAATGTCTCTAGATATATGAGTTTTGAGATTTGATTTTTCTTATCCCTCTCGTTCTTTTCTTTGACCCCCTCCTGTTCTTGGTATATAGAGAGTTCTTTCACTTGGTCAGAGGCAACGAGCAAAACTTTCAATAGCAGTGTTCAACCTTGGCCTTTGTACCCTTCATCTTCACAATATATGAACAAAATCTGAGAAGACAATAGCCTAGGCATTTTGAAGCAAGTGGCAGAGAAGAAAGCTGCAAAGCGGAAGCCTGCAACCGAGGCCCAAGCTAAACAACAAAATGTTTCAGTTATGGATTTGTAGGAAGGAACTTTGGAGACTTGTTATGATCCCCTGACTTGCATGAGCGAATCCAATCTCTGATTGAAGAGGGCTACCATGATGAGTTTGTTAGCAGCAACCACGCTTGGCAGGACCGTAGACTACCAAAGTGAGTGGCTACACGTATGAAAGACTCACAAAACACATTTTCTTTGCTAACTACATTTAATGAAGTTGACATGAAAAATTTGATGCAACCTCATTTTGAGTATCAAGATGCCTTCCTTGAAAAGCATGGTATGGCAGTGACAAAGGGGGCTGCATATGGCAAAGATAGTGCAGTGAGAAGGCATGTAAGAGGATTTTACCAATGGAGACACAGTGAATTTACCAATGCACCATCTTGCAAAGCAATGTCTCAACGCAGCAATACATCTCCTTCATCAGTAAGATTATTGTTGAATACAACATGTAGTAACACACTCAAGGCAGAGAGAGGTTTCAGCCTACAAAAGATGCACAACATAGGGACAAATCTTATAGGAGTTGCAGTATAGAAAATTAATTTGAGACTTGCACACCTGGGTATGAGGGAAATATGTCAGTTTTTCTATATCCGGAAAATGGGTAAAGCTGTAGGACAAGCATGCACAAAAGGGCTACAAAAACAAGTGGCTCACAATTGAGCAGGGCAAGAGATCGCCTGCTCTGATACCATGTCAAACGCACACATGGAAACAACAAAATATTAAAGAAAAGCAGGAGAGTACATCCATTATTTGGCAATGATATACATTTATAGTACATCAGTGTGACCGTTGGGTTCCACATCCCAAGGTCTCTTGGACTCTCATGGTTGCTCACATTCTACAACAACCCATAGAGGATTAGGTGTCCAACAAGGAGTAAGGCCCTCAAGGTGAAAAAAATGACACAAAGTAAAATCTATCATGGTGGCAAAAGGAGCTATGTACAAGTATGTAAAACAAATATCCTAAGGCCACTAGACATGACTAAACAACAAACATCTATCAAATCTAAGGATCAAGCACACAAACTAGTCATCAAATGGATATTCCTACAACTAAAGCTTGGGTAATCCATGCCCAAGTTGATTGTGAAAATATGGTTCAACCACTTGAGTAAGACCCAAAGTGATCCCTGACACAAGTGTGTTTATGGTGTTGGAAGCGTTAAGTCTATATCTATGGGTAAGAGGACCATCTTCATGAGGAGAAAGGCCCTCATTGTGACAAGAATAACACAAAATAAACTCTATCACAACGGTGAAATAATTTGTGCACAAGTACGTAAAACAAATAACCTAAGGCCACTAGACATAGCTAAACAATGCACACCTATCAATTATATGGATCAAACACGCAAACCAATCATCAAAGGGATCTTCATGCAGCTAGAGCTTGGTTAATCAATACCTAAGTTGATTATGAATATATAGTTGGAACAATTATGTTGGCCTCCTTCTTAAAAACTCTTACGCCCCATACAAGTACCCTTAATTATGTGCAGGAACCCTCCAGGAAAATTGAGTGATTATTGACCAACGTCTGCTCGAGTAAATCAAGGACATCCCCCCCCACTGTCACCTATGTAAGGTCCCTACTATTACGACCACTAAGGTTACCACATATAGTTACTTGACTTGGGAACAAGTATTATTTGAGTCTACAAACAAAGGCAAGGGTATCGAGCCCAAAGCCTCCCTAACAAGAAACATCCCAAGTATGTGTAGAGCAATGTCACGAAGACTAAGTGAAGTAGGGTAGATCCCTCCACTAGCACCAATGTGATGTCGTAATTGACCCTTTTGTTAGAAGGGATTCCAAAGAAACATGCAACTACAAATGGATTTTCCCTCCCTATCTCATGATTCTATGTTTGTTTTAGTGCCCTTGGATAGTTTACCTCATCAACCTATTCCAAGGCTCTAGAACCAAAGAAATTGTGGGTCTATTACTAGAGAAAAGAAAAATTTTGAATAATTTTTACTATGCATTGATTTTAATGGTTGTTGATTAAGTTAGAGGTAAATGGTGTGAAACTTGTATGGTGTTTGTGACTTGTCTTAAAGGAAAATAGTGCATAAAATTCTCATGAAATCTCTTCTTTTCAATGAAACCTACATAAAGGAAGGTAAGATCTTTTTTAAATGTAGATATGAATACGATCCTTATGCCCTCCCATTGATTACTTAGACATACAATGTAGATTAGAACCATAGGTGCAAAAAACAACAATAGAAACCAAAAGAAACACACAAATGACTACTCAAAACCAAAGCCCTAAGAGTAGATAAGCATGCACTAAAAGGAAATATCCAATGATTTAGACACACTTACAAGCAATCATAAAAGAAAAGGGTTGTAGGACAATGGTGAGAAAGAGTTATCTATCCTCCAGTGTCCCATTTTTCGACAAAGCTATGAATTGATCCTCATAAGTCTTTTTTTTTTATTATCAATGAAGCCCCTATTTTCTTCAATTTTCATTATTTTCCTTATTTTCCTCATTTTCCTCCTCACATGCAACGTGTGGCCTTTCACCTTCCTTTTATCCTATTTTCCATTATTTTTATAAATAGATGCCAATAAATGCCACTTTGTCTTTCCAAAGCGTTTACCATTTCCTTTGCCAATTTCCATAGCCTTTAATTAATTACAAGTGATCCCCATCACTATGTTTTTTTCCCAACATTCAGCTTGGAATATGTGTCCCATGACCATGGTTATTATTTTTTCTTTATTAACTTTATTATATGAATTTTTAACCAGGGATGTTACATAGAGAATGGGGGCTTAATGAAAGAGAGAGAGAGGGATATAGGAGGGAGACTTAAGGATAAAGAGGGTATGAAGAGAGAGAAAAGGTTAAAGAAGGGGGATGGAAGGGAGGCAAAGTGAGAGGGAGAAAGGACGGAGAGATAGGGAAAGAGGAACAAAGATAGACCTAACACATTGTTTTTCATCCAATGCTAAATTCCTTGAACTTTTAAAGACATTTCTCTTATTACTCAAGAAGTATAGCCAATTATATATGGAAAAGTCATTAATGAAATTCAAGACATTGTTTGCATCAATGAGTCCATTTAAGTCTTTGTTCTCCAAGACTTTCCTATTTTAGAAGCATCCTAATGATGCTTACCAAGTATACATGTTTCAAATACTTCATTTGGGGGAACAACCTTACGTAGTCTAGTAACCATGTTATGTTTCACCATCAATTTCACACTCCATTTATTTGGAGATTCCAGTTGTACATGCCAAAATTTGCTAGAAATGTTGATTTAAGTCATAAGTGGAATGGGTATTAGATCTTTCTTGGGAAATTCATATAACTTATATGATAGTATGCTTAGGGTAAAAGGGTAAATAAACCCTGTTAGCACCAACAAATTTGTTGTGCGTATCTTTCACAAGAACTCAACTTGGTAAAAATTCTATTTATTTGCCAACCCCTAGTACAAGCAACAAATTGAGAAGCCAAACACATGAATAATTAGACAATTTTAAAATTCAAACTTGCTACAAGAAATAATAGTAATTCCACATCATTTACTACAAAAATTTAATTTTCTATAAGTTCATTTAATGATGAAAAATATTAAAAGCATTTTTACCCTATAATATATGTAAATATATATGAATCATATACATTAAATTTAAATAGCAATTTTATTTACAATTATAAAAAACAACTAAATATTTTCAATTTATTAAAATTAAAATGATATAGGTATATTTAAAATTAAATTTGTTTTTATAAAAATATCAATATAATAAAATTAAAAAATGTTATATTTACAATAATTATTTAATAAAATTATGAATTTATTTTATATATATATATATATATATATATATATAATAAAAAAGGCATTCCATTGTTTTGCTATTCCATAGGATTACAATGTAAACTCCGGGAAACAAATAATGATATACTTACTCATAAAATTGCCAACCAAGAAAACGCAGAATAAATACGAGAAATCATTTTAATTTTGTTTTAATAATTGAAAAATACAGTGATGATATTACACGGTACATGCAAACCAGACATGATTTTTGTTTAAAGGTAAATATAAACAGTAAGATGAAGAGTCACAATTGTACAGTGGCAGGAGCCTACTCAAATATAGATTCAGTGCAATGGCAGGAGCCTACAAATATAGATTCAGTGCAATGGCAGGAGCGCACAAACTAACCGGCGGGCTGCCCTACAGGTTTTGAAAGATAAAAGATCATCTAGTTTAGTGGGCCAACAACTCCCAGATTTACAAGTTGCTCAAAGCTTTTTCATGCAAATTTATGTTCCAGCTAATAAATTTATGTTCACAACGTTCAGATTTCACAGCAGACTTCTCCATGCAAGTTTTTGCTCCTCCCAATAATTGTGCTTCTCCGATGTGGCTACTTTAGCAATTGGCAGCAACAGCAAATCCAGATCCAAATTGATCTCCTCAGGCAAGTGCAGTAGGAACTGTAACAATTCTTCAAAAGGCAAATTCAACAAATCATCTTCAAAGTGCTTTAGCAGTGCCAAGCCCACTCTGAAAAGAGTCTTTTGCAGGCCTTGGGAGAACAAAACGTCCCAGATCCTAAGAGTGAAGGGAAAAGGCAAATATGCAGAAAACAGAGTCATAAACCATCCGGTGGCATACATGTAAGGTGTGATCATCTGCTCCTCAAAATGCCGACCCAGTTCAGGCAGCTGCTCATTCACCAGCATTGCAAACTCATTCAGATAATCCTGTAGCAAAGGCAAACCTTCCAAATACAAACCCCGGATTGGCATATTCACAGTTCCTTTGAGCAGTGCCACCATAACCCAAAAGGCTTCTTCCTCCTTCATGTGAAGCAGAATGATGCCGGCTATGAAATTCATCCCCTGTGTATACCCCACATCTGTGTCATACACAGCATAGGCCTTCAACAGATTATGCAGAGATCTCTGTCCAGGCCCTTCTATTGTTTGAAATAATTCTTGTGATGGCAAAGTGCGATGTATGTCTTTCATAATGAGATTCTCCACTGAATCAGATATTTCCGTGGATAAGAGAAGTTGATAAATTCCAGGGTTGGTTGACAGAAGTTCCTGGCCACCTGAAATGAGTTGCCAAATCTCGTAGAGTTAACGCAACTCTAGATACAATGCCCAATCTGGTGGTGAATGGTTTAAAAATAGCTGAAAATACAAAATCTAGAACTTACCCTATGTTGTCTGAAAGTGACACTGTCACTCACTTCTGCTCGCCTTCCAGTGCGGTGGCTTAAGCCTATGCGTTCTGAAAGTGACACTGCATAATAGAGTAATATTTTTCTTGGGTCTATATCAATATTTGCCTGGATTATCTAAAATCAAATTATATGATTAAAAAAATTAAAATTTCGTAAGTTTAAAATGGGAGTAGTATAATTAATATGATTAATGAAAATATCAAAATCTCTTAATTTTAAGAACTAAATTTAACTATCAGTTATAATATAATATGTAAATTTGTTTTAACAAATTTTACCATTTAAATAATAAATTAACATTTTAATACCAACGTATATGTATATTATATTTTAAATAAAAATAAATAATTTACCGTTAAATATATCTATATATATGTCAGTTAAATATTTTAAAACTTATTTTTTACCTTTGGTCATTTTATAAGCTATTTTAGTATTTTGAAATATCTTGATATGCATTTCTATATTTTCTTATAATCATATGGATGTTTTTCCAAATTTTCATTTCACCAAAATATTATTAAAGAGAAACATTAACATGTACTTACTTAACAATAAAAAATAATATTTATATTAAGGGCAAAATTACTATTCTACTAAGATTGAAAAAAAATAAATAAAATATATTTAGTATCTCTTTTATGTGATTGCCATAGATAAGTTATGGAATGCTAAAAACTAAATACAAATGATATGCATTATGGAATTAAAATGAAGAAATTAATAATTACAAAAAAATTGGTGCGTTAAACTATTGCTTATTGTTTTTTTGGTTAGACATGGACAACATTTTTTATAGAAATAAAAGATAATTAAAAAAATGCAACTTTCAAAATATGGTTATATTTCAATATTGTTTTGTATAATTAGTTATTGGATATTCATAACAATTAGTCATAAAGATGTAAATTTTAGAAGTTCATTTCCAAAAGTTCATTTCCAAAATATTGTTGTAGTATGTGGTCGCTAAGTTTATCAACTCTTAGTTGGACATTTTGTAAAAATACTAATTAATTATAGAAATAGCAAATTAAAAATATTAAACTTTAAAATCTTAAGTTTAAACTGTCATGATTACCAACTTTAAACTATAAATTATGAGAATATTAGAATAAATGATATTAACTAATAAAAATGAAAAAACTTATCCTCAAAATACAACTATATAAATGAACAATATTTAAATACAAAATAAAAAGTAAAAATAAATAAAAATATATATTTTTAAAATTTATAATATATTTTTATTATTTTATATAATAATATTGATCTTAGTTATACAAATAATAATATAGTATTATTACATAAATAATAATAATTGTTACATATCAAAATTATATTTGTTTAAAAATTATGATAATTACTCATCAATTTTGTTTATATATTTTGATTTATGATAATTCGATTTTTTTTGCAGTTCATATTTGATCTCAAGTGTGGAAAGAGCCGCAGAGGATTGACCCAATAAATTAAATTGCCTCGATGTGTTATTCATTTGCCAGCTGTAGAGGTTTTGTTTGACCATTGAACCGACATAATTAAGAATAGATCACACCCTTTGTATGCTTGAATGAGAAACGTAGTAGCTTTCCTCAGAAGACCAAGGGCCTAAATGGAATCGATGATATTCCTGTAAGGATTTTGCGTGTCAGTGAGTAGGGTTTGGACCACTGAAAAATTTAGCCGCAAAGGTTTCATGAAACCTAACGCGTCTCTACGATTCATATTTGATCTCAACTGTGGAATTAGTCATAGAGGATTGGCCCAATAAATTAAATTGCCTCGGTGTATTATTCATTTGCCAACCCCAGAGGTTTTGTTTGACCATTGAACCGACATAATTGAGAATAGGTCACACTCTCTGTATGTTTGAATGAGAAGTGTGGTAGCTTTCCTTAGAAGACCAAGGGCCTAAACAGAATCGACAATATTCTTGTAAGGGTTTTGCATGTCAGTGAGTAGGGTTTGGACCATCGAAAAATTAACCGCAGAGGCTTCGTGGACAAACCTAATGCGTCTCTATGGTTCGTATTTGATCTTAACTATGGATAGAGCCACAGAGGATCGGCCCAATAAATTGAATTGCATCGGTGTATTATTCATTTTCCAGCAGCAGAGGTTTTGTTTGACCATTGATGAGGGTGAATTCTTACGTGTTTTGATCTGTGGTGACGAAAAACTTTTGATCTCTGCGGATTTGCGACGAGAGTGAATTCTTAAATACTTATGTGATAATATTGGAACATGGCTCTGCTATGAGGTGATAATATATGGTTATGCGATAACAATATTTGAATCCGTTCTGCGGGCCGCGGTTTCATCTAATCTGGGGCACGTGCGGTCTGTGGTCCGGTTTGCTGATATAAGGTGCACACTTTCCTTATCTTTTTCTAATACATATCTGCTAATATATTTTCAAGTATGAATAATTCACCACGGCTACCAAAGATTACCAAAGGTAGACCTAGCACAGTTACTCTACAGAGCCTTTATGAGTATATAGAGTCTTTAGAGAAACGTAGAGAAGAAAGAGAAGTCAAGCTACAAACAGAGTTAGAAGCCATGTTGGAAATAGATCCACATCTCTTGAAGACAAGATCCAAAAACAAATAGAAAATAAAATAGAACTATTGGAGAATAAAATGGAGGCAATGGAGACTAGGTTGTAGGTTATAGAAGAACAAAACCAAGATACGAACCAAATATCCCAGTAAGAAGACTCAGATACTTTAGAGAGTCTTAATATGAAGGACATGATTAAAGAACTAGAAGAAAAAGTTAAAGGTTGCTTCACCCTAAATAGTGTGGTAGGTAAATTAGATATCAAACTAATTAAAGATGAAATGAAAAAATTGATAGAATTAGTCCATGAGAGTAACAAAAGGGCCTTGAACCTTATAATATTTGGTTTGAAAGGGGAGGTAAATGAGGAGATTTAGCCATAGCCCAGAAAGAATTACATAATAGATTACAAATTGAAACAACGTGTCTCACAGAAGCAAAAAGGTTGGGGAAATTAACCGAGAATAAAGGAAGGTTGATCTGAATAAGGGCGAGCTCTACTGACCATCAGTATGACATACTTAGTAAAACCTCAAGTCTAAAAGGAATGAGAATATTTATAAATGAAGATCTCATTCCAGAAGATCAAGCAGATTTAAGAAGGGATGTTCAAAAGGTAAAAGAAGCTAGGAAGGAAGGAAAATGGGCAATAATCAAAAATAGAAAAGTCGTTATTCGAGATAGAAACCAAAAAGATAGTAATAAATAGCAATTCAACATGCTCAAGATTCTTTCTTGGAACTACCGAGGCTTTCCATGGAACAAAGGCCCCAAGCTAAGTTGGATCTCGAATAATGTTGATATTATATTGCTTGTTGAAACTTGGGAGCATGAAGAACCTAAGGTCCCTAAAATAGATGGCTTTGCACTATGGTCTACCTATAACAAGCGATCCTCCCATAGAGGCATTGGGGGTATAGCTTGTTACATTAAGAAGAACATCTCCCCCCATGCTAGGATTTATAAAAACGACCATTACAACCAATATAGTTGGATAGAGAATACTGACATTAATAATAAAAAGACCTACATAGAAATTTGTTATTTCCCCCCCATCAATTCTAACTTCTATAAGAAAAATAATCTAGATAATCCTTACAATGGTTTAGAGAATGATATTTCTAGCCTAAGGACTAAAGTTAATATCCTTTTACTGGGTGACTTTAATGCTCGAACTTCAAGCAACCAAGCTACTCTTCTAAGCAATCATTCTAACTGTAATCCCCTTTGGTTAGACGAAGACCTTACTCTAGCTAACCAGCACAAAAGGAGCTCTAAAGACCTCAAGGAGAAATTTTTTGGGTCAGAGTTAGTCAAGCTCTGTAGTGCTCATGATCTGATAATTTTCAACAGTCTAAAGAAGTGGCCCAATTCTAGCCAAATGACCTACATCCATGGGCTTGGTAGCAGTGTGGTAGACTATGTTATTTCCCATCTCCCTTTATACAACAAAATAATAAATGTTGACATCTTAAACAACCACGAGCCTGACTCTGATCATAGGCCTTTACTTATAACTCTCAATTTTGTCATGCATAGAGATCCAATAGAAGATAATCCTTATAGCCAAAAGAAATTAATCTTTGATAGAAATAAAAACGATCTCTTTCTGAATGAATTAAAAACTAATTAGCTTCCTTTATCTAGTATAGACTACATAGAAGACCTCTCCCATAATTTTACTACAACCCTCTCATATTCTATTAACAAGTTCTCAATTGAAGTTTCAAGTAATAAAGGAAATAGCAAAACCAACTCATGGTATGACAAAGATTGTAAAAATGCGAGGAGAGCAACTAAGGAAGTTGTTGATGAATCTCTTAAAATTGGCAGGATAAAAATATACAAAGCCCTAACTAAAAGGAAAAAAGGCAGTATATTTGTAAAAGACAACAGAATCTCTTACACTTCTCTAAGGTAGCTCCTAAGAAATTCTGGAGGTAGATTCTAACTAGGAAAACTAAAGATAATAATAAAATTGCTTTACACGACTGGAATTCCTATCTTAAAAAGCTTTATGGATCCCCAAATGTCATGGATAACTTTGAAACCCTTCTCACAATGAAAGAAGTTTTCTCATTAGAAGACATTGATTTTGGGGTTAACCGCTTGACAAATGGGAAAGCTAAGGACATTGAAGGTTACCGGGCAGAAATCTTAAAAATTGGAGGTCTTGTCCTCATCCCCCACATCCACAAGCGGTCAAGCAAGGGTTCCCTAAACCATGGACTTAAATATATATATATATATATATCTATCTATATATATATATATATATATATATAATATATATATATATATATATATATATATATAATATATATATATATATATATATATATATATATAATTCAATTTTTGACTGAGCATTTCATCAAGAATTGGTTGGGGTTCTTGATAATGGTTTGGAACCACCAATGGTTTGTTCTGAGTTAAGATCTTCAAGGATGGTTTTACAGAAAGGAATGTGGGTTTTACAGAGTATTATGGATAGGCGATAATTATGGTAGAAGCGAGAGTAATATGGCTAAGACGCAACCTACTAAGAAATCCTTGGATGCGTATGCCATCAAGGCAACTAAAAAGTCATTAGAGCAGGAGAATTAAGAAAATTGAGAGCAATATTTGGAATAATATGGAATCGAATGTTTTCCGGCATTACAGGCCCGAATTGGTTGGTGGAGGCAGTTCAGTGGTGCCGAGGATCTCTTCCTCTCTCACCACTTTGATGTGTAGAATGCTGACACAATTGAGGGAAAAATATTTTTCACAGCGTCAAGAACTACACCAAACTCGAGAGTGTTGGTGCCAATGATTACTTCTACCAATTTGAGTGAAAATCTGCTACCAGTGATTTCACCTCAGACAGAGTGGCAATGTACTGTAAATGCGAGATTCCCTACAATCTTGATGACCTAATGGTGGAGTGCAAAGGATGCAAAGGTTGTTGGGAGTTAAGGAATGACCATAGCACCATTCAAGGCGAGGCCAGAACACATCAAAGAGATAAGTAATTATATCTTTTTAGAGGTAAGATAAGTTAGGGATGTTGCTTTCTTTTAAGGAAAACACAGGTAAAAATATTAAAGAAATCATGATATTTTTAATGAAAATAATGTATGTAAACGTTTCTTATGAAAAGAGAAAGAAAATAATCTATTTCATTAAAAAATACCATTTCTGAGAAATTATGAGAGAAAATTAGATTATTAATTTCCTTGGAGACATTAGCATGATTCCTATAGACACTTAACATCACAATAATAATATGAATTATATTTGAATTCTTGAAATGAATTTCTATGTTAATTTGTGAAAAGGAAATATTAATTGCATGCATCATTGTATTATATTTCAAAGTGAAATGTCCTTGCATACATTATCATATTAGACTCTTGGATCAGGGAAAAGATTTTGCATACATTATTGTATTAAATTCTTGGAAAAGAAGAATGCGTGTTTATGCATGAAATAATGGTGCTTTGCATTAGGCCTTTGAAAAAATATTATTTAGTGAATGCACGAAGAACAACCAATGTGTTATAAATATATGTATTTACATGCAGAGAAAATATTGATCGTGTGTTAGAATTCTTGAAACTGAAACTTGTGTTTAATGGCTATTATGTTTAAACTCTCCTTTTCTGAACATAGACGTGTATTTGTATGAAAAAAGAACAATAGTTAATGAATTGGATTTCTTGAAAATAAATATGTTATTTCCTTGCATAAAAAATAGAAATATTGTGTTTGATCTCTTAAAAGGAAATTTGATATTTGCATCCATGAAAAGTACACTTAGGATGTAGGATCCTTGAGAAGAAATATGCATGGAAAGGAAATAAATATTGTGTTGGACCCTTTAAGGAGAAACATGTATTTGTGTACATAGAAAGAATAATTATTATGTTAGACATTGGAAAAAAAAACAAGTTATTGCATGTAATAAATGAATTAGCTTTCATTTAGAAAATACATATATCCGCATACAAGAAATAATAACTAAGACATTAGTTTTCTTTTAAGAACAAAGCACACAACTGCAAATCAATACACATTGTAAATAGCCCTAACTTGGAAAAGATGTTTTTTGAAAAAGGGACCTACATTTGCATTCACGATATTGGTGTCTATTATGCAAGGTATATGCAGGCCATAGTTTCCCTACATAACATTGAACATTCAATCACAAACATAACAATGTGTAACAACAGGTAATAACTATAACAACATTCATAGTAACAATAAGTTAAGTCACTTAGTTAGCTCAATAAATTCGAGTTACAGGGCCTAAAGTTTAGTTAAGCATGGGTGATTTCTAAATTTTCATAATCACGTTAATTTATATCCAGTTGTGTCTAGTTAAACTATTTCTAAAGCAACTAGTGGAAGGTCAGTTGTGTAGTGGGACAATAGTCTAACTTAGTGATCATCAAGTTAATTTATCAATCAACCAAAAATAGCTAGTGCATGCAGAGAATTAGAGTTCCCGACTATGGTGGACATTCTAAGGCAATGTAACAAGCAGTTTTAAACTACTTTTATTGTACTGGTATTACTTGCATTCAGATGATAAATCCTTGGGAATTGCACAATCAATTGGAGGAAAATTCCTTAAAAATAGGAGCTAATTCTTCAGGATTTGCACAAGGAAATAGAGGCTCAAGCAAAGGCTGAAATTGACTAAGTTTGGGTCATAGCTTCGTAATCAGTAGAGGGAAAGGTTATTCACTTGCATGTTGTGCTTAGTGTGGGAAAGCAATTGTAATACATTATTTGTTCATCTTATTAATGCAAAGAGGCTTGACAGGTTTTCCCCCAGTTGGGTTCCCCTAGAAAAATATTGTGCATGTGTGTTATTTTTTATTGCATGTTTTTGAATGCTGTTCTAAATTATGAATTAAATTTCGTAGATCAATAGAGTAGAATTGTGTCTTTTGATTTTAAACTAAATTTATTCAATAGTTGCAATTCTATAACTAAATTTCTACATGGTATAAGAGTGAGATTCACATTAGAACAAGAATTTCAATGTTGTTTCTCAGGAGGTTTGAATTTGCAGCTTCAATGAAGCATGATCTCTTCAAAGTTGGGAGAATGGACTTCAATGGACTGATACTAGAGTATGCCTTGGAAGGCAGCTCGAATTTCATTTTATGGAAAGATAACATGGAGGTGGTGCTTGATGATAATTGCTTGCTGGAATATGTCAAGAAAAATATTCCAAAATAAGGATTAGTTGACGCCAAGAACCTAGCCCAATGGAAGAAATATGTCACCAAGGTGAGGAGAATAATCCTGGATGGAGTGCAAAACCACATTGTCTCAATCCTCCATGGGAAAGAAATTCCATTAACAACGTGTAAGGAACTGATAGAGTTATTCGAGAATAACAGTGACCACAGAAACCTAGTCCTCAAAGAAAAACTTCAAAACATCAAGATATGAAAGAATGATACTATTCTAGAGTATCTCACTAGATTTACACAAGTTTAGGATGAGCTTGGGGGGGTTGGTGTGAATGTTACAGAAGATGACCTGCTAAGCCTAGCTCTTCTAGGCCTTCCCAAAAGTTGGCATAACTACCAGGACTCGTGAATGGGAGGGAGAAATTACTGAATTAGGAATGCTTGTTGTCTGATATGGTACAAGAAAATATTAGGTGGAATACCAGAGATGGAAGTTCATCCAAGGGGGAGGATGAAGAAAATTTTTCATTGGTTGGAAAAGGAAAGAATAGAAAAGGGAATAAGTCTCAAACCAAACCAGAATCTAGAAAAGGGGATAAGAAGAAAAACTTGTCCAAACTAAAATCCTTCAATGTCACGAATTTAGGCACTATGCTACAAAATGTCCACACAAAAATTCTGGAAAGAATAACTTAGGAGGAGCACCAGGTGAGCCATTCGCTTCACAGTTTGAGCTAGACTTTACCATTATCGCATGCATGGCCAACACAATGATGGGGAGTGTGTGGTACTTGGACTCAGTTTCCTCGTTCGACATAATAGGGTGTAGATATTTTTTCAGTGACCTAGAGGAGAAAGATATCCAGATGTATATTGAGCTTGGGGATGATAGAAGGTAGAGTGGTATTGGGATTGGTACAGTAACCTTTAAGAGGGAATTGGGATCCCCTCTTCAGGTCAAAGATGTCATGTTTGTGCCAGACCTAAAGAAGAATCTCATCTATGTAGCATTTTGGGAAGACTGTGTTTATGATGTGATCTTTGGAAAAGGTAAAGAATTCCTGAGACACATAACCACTAGACAGGTGAAGTAGATTGGCCCATTTACATCATGGTGCCCTTAAAATTATGCAAAAAATGACCACTGGCCTCCCTAAAGGAACACTTGAGCAACAGGATGTCTGCAAAGGTTGTACGTTGGGGAAGTATGTGAAATACACATTCCATGAATGAGACAACAAAGCACATCTAGTCTTGGAAAGAGTCCACTATGATGTTTTTGGACCTTTCTCGACAACCTCCACTGTCAGACACAAATATTTTGTTATTTTTATTAATGATTTATTAAGGAAGTGTTGGATAATCTTCATGCAGAAGAAGGATGAGACATTCTCAAGGTTTGTAGAATTCAAGGCACTAGTTGAGAAAGAGACCGATAAGAAGGTGAAGGCTCTCAGGAGTGAAAATAGAGGTGAGTATGTTTCAAATGACTTCAAGGAGTTTTATGTGAAATAAGGAATTCAAAGAGAGTTGTAAGACCTCACAAACCACAATAAAACGAGTAACTAAGAGGAAGAACCGAAGCATTATGGAAGTTGCGAGAGATATGCTACATGACCAAGGCCTGCCACTACATTTGTGGGCAGAGGCATGTAACACATTAGTCTACTTGAAGCACCAGAGTCCTCATCAAATTCTTGGTATGATTATGCCAGAGGAGGGTTTCTTAGGGAGAAAGTCGGATGTGTCTCACTTTAGGATTTTTGGAGCCTCTGTTTACTTCCATGTCTCCAAAGATTCAAGGAAGAAAATTGAGCCAACAATTGAGTTGAGAGTTTTTGTGGGTTACACAGAAACTCCAAATAATTACCATGTGTAATTACCTTCCTTAAGAATGACATTTATGCGAAGGGATGTAAATTCTGATGAGGAGGAAGTGATGTGGTGCTCTACTGAGAGGGAGCTTCAGATACCACTGGAAGAGAAGATTTTAGCTGCAAAGGAGGAGCCTCAAGTAATTGTGGAACAACCACAAACAGAGGATTAGAGAGGAGGCAGAGTGGAGACATCCACTCAATTAGAACCATCCAAAGAAAGTAGAAAAAGAACTAGGGAAGCTTATATATTAGTGCAGGATGTGAGGGAGAATGTGGGAGCTCCTTCAAATTTGCTGGGGAAAAGAAGGTCACATAAGAGGTACACTGGCTACATGGCTCTAATGACTGATCTTATAGAGACTGAACCATCCTCTCTTGAAGGAGGAAGTTGAGAAACTTGTTTGGGTTAATGTAATGGGGGAAGAATATGAATCCATCATGAAGAACAATGTTTGGGAAGTGGTCCCAAGACCATTACATAAATCAGTCGCAAGTTTGAAATGTGTCTTTAAGGTTAAGCATGCAGAAGACAAAATCATAGAGAAGTATAAGGCCAAATTTGTGGCCAAAGGATTATCTCAAGTCGATGGAATTGACTATGAGGAAACCTTTTCTCGCGTATCACATTATTCATCCATTATATCAAATCTCGCACTGGCTACACAGATGGGGTTGAAAATCCACCAGATGGATGTAAAAATGAAATTTCTCAATGTTGTTATTAAGGAGGAGGTGTACATTGAGAAACCATAAGGTTTTGAAACATTTTATCAGGAGTCTAATGTGTGCAGCCTCAGGCAATCATTGTATGGTCTCAAATAGGAACGTTGTGCTTGGTACACCAGTCTCGATAGTTATCTCATTGGTTTGGGATTCAACAGAAGTGAAGCAGATGAGAACCTTTATCATATCTTGGTAGAAGGTAAATTTCTTATCATTGTTTTATATGTTGATGATTTAATATTGACAGGTAATAAGAAAGTGTTCATCTCTTGCAAGGAGGACCTTGCGATTGAATTTGAAATGAAGGACATGGGTCTCATGCACCACTTCCTCAGGCTAGAAGTATGGAAATATGACGAGGGATTATTTGTGTCTCAATATTAGTATGCCACCGAGATACCGCAAATATTTCACATGGAGAGTTGTAAACCCATGGGGACTCCTCTAGTGACCAACTAGAGGAAGGAGACTATCATTTCAAGTGAAGAGGTGGATGCTACCATTTATCGACAGTTAGTGGATTAACTTATGTATCTTTTGAACACATGACTAGATATGTGCTATCTAGTCAATCAGTTGAGCCAAGCTATGGCTAGGCTAGCCAAATTATATTGGAAGGAAAGTAAGCATGTTTTGTGGTACCTAAGAGGCACTAACCATGGATTATGGTACAAATAGACAAAGTGGGTGAAGTTATGTGGCTTCACATATGCATATTGGGTATGGAGTCCATCTGACCGAAAGAGTACACCAAGTGGAATTTTAAATGTTGGGTACACAACAATTTCCTGGTATAGCAGGAAGAAAATATTTATGGGGCTCAACTCAGTAGAAGCAGAATACATGGTTTCAATTCAAGAAACATGTGATGCGATCTGGATGACTCTTGGGACTATTTTGTCAAATGATGGATCCAACTATGATCTTTTGTGAAAATTAGAGGTGCATTAAGCTCTCTGAGAATCCTGTGTTTCACGACCGATCCAAGCATATAGATATTTTGTATCATCAGTTACAAGACTATGTGCAGAGGCGGATAATGTTGCTACAATATATTCTGGTAGAGGAATAAGATACATGCACCTTGACAAAGTATTTTTCATGGGGGAAGTTCTAATTCCACAAGTGCAGGATAGGGGTGGTTGATAATCCCTTTATTGCCAGGAGGGAGTGTTGAAAAGTGTAGCAAGAAAGGCTCTATTTGATTTTTCCTTGGTCAAATTGAGAAAATTTGAATTTCCACATCAGCAGACAACTTGGAGGTAGTTAACTTTGTTGGAAATTAGATAAACCAATGCTCCCCGTGTGTTTCGTGACATGAACCACCTATCTTGGATCCTTATCTCTAGTGATGCAGTCATTAAATAACACCTTCGGGTTTTGGTCTAATGCAGTCGTGATTCCCAAGAAGTGGTATTAGAGCATAGGTCATGATTTCGATACACACCTGGCTCGCATTCGGGGGAAGATTGTTGGACATTGGATAATCCAACATTCACCATGTGTTTCGTGACATGGGAAAACTGCCTCTCTTGGATCCTTATCTCCGGCGAAGCGATCATTGACTAACACCTATGGGTTTTGGTCTAATGACAATCATGATTCCCTAAAAAATTGTGTGACATGGCTCTTGTCACTCAGTTAGCTCAGTAAATTTGAGTTAGAGGGCTTGGATTTCATTTAAGCGTGTCTAATTGCTAAATTTTAGTAATCCAATTTAATTATATAAAGTTGTGTTCAGTTAAACTAGTTCTAACAGTTAGAGGAACTAGTGGAAGGTCAGTCGTGTAGTGGGACAAAATTCTAACTCAGTGATAATCCAATTAACTGACGAATCAACCAAAAATAAATAATTCATGAAGAGAATTCAAGTTCCAAACTGTGATGGAGATTCCAAGGCAGTTTAACATGCAGTTGTAAACTAGATTAAGTGTGTAGGCGTTCCATGCAGTCAGATGATCAATCCTTGGGAATTGTGCAATCAATTGGAGGAAAATTTCTAAAAAATAGGGGCTAATTCTTCAATATTTGTGTAAGGAAATAGGGGCTCAATAAAAGGAAGAAATTGACTATGTTTGGGTGAGAGCTTCTTAGTGAGTAGAGAGAAAGGTTTTTCACTTGAAGGTTGAGCTCAATGCGGCAAGAAATTGTAATACGTTCTTTATTCATGTAATTAATGCAAAGAGGCTTGAGGTGTTTTCCCTTGTTGGGTTCCCCTAGAAAAATATTGTGCATGTGTGTCATTTCTTATTACATGTTTTTGAATGTTCTAAATTGTGAATTAAATTTCGTAGATCAATAGAGTAGAATTGTGTCTCTTGATTTTAAATTAAATTTCTTGAGCAATTGAAATTCTATCACCAAATTTCTATAGGATGGGGACTTAGAGCCTTGCTTCTTGGTTGATTTTGTACGAGACTCATGGTACCTCTATGAATTATGGTTTGTGCCTCTTTTTCAATATGTCATTTTTAGCTCTTAAATTGTATGTGGTTCGTGACTTCTCCCTGGATGATGATTCGAGGCTTGTAGCTGCTTAGTTATTGGTAAATCCTCATTGTCCCATGGCTCATGACTCCTTAGTGGATGATGGTTGATTTTTTCTTGCTTGGGATTTGTGGTTTCCTGCTCGTCCTAGGTCATATTATCATCCACTGTAATGTCTCAATTAAACACTAATTGATCTAGGTGGATGTTGGTGGCCACCCACCTATCCCATCTGAACCCCCACAACTGTCTCTTTCAGTTTTCTCAGTTTTCTAAATTGTAGCGCAGTTTGCTATTTTTAGCAGTTTTTTGGGTCCTGAACTTCCGGAGCCGTTTTGAGGCCCTAACTGACGTTTTTTAGGAAATCAGGAGGCAACGTAGGTCCATGGACCGATGTTTCCCTTCCGAAAGTGGTAGTGCTCAGATAGATCTTTCTAACGAGCTATTGTACGCGTCAAACGGAGATTGTATGCCAAAGTTACGACCCCGGGAAGTTGATGTAACAATTTACCCAAATGGGGCCCACAGTTTGGTGTTTCATCTTCTA
>APFE030267387.1:7785-21476 GCA_000404065.3 Pinus taeda | reverse complement strand
CATCTCTTCTCAGAGATAGCTACCATCGCCCTAGCTAGTTTATTTCCATTTCTGATTGTAAGCATATTTCAGTATTTTCCATTAATGAAATGAAGTATTATTTCCGCTGCATATTTGGGTATATGGTTATCTCTGTAATTTATTGCGTTCCTGTTTAAATCCGGATCAGTGGTATCAGAGGGGTCTGCTTTTTCTCGGTTTTTCTTTGCATGTCCCTGACGAGGTCAGGATATAAGGAGTTAGGGCTTGAACTGGTCGAACCTTTGCAAGACCAGCCTCGAAAATCCCGACGGCCTCCCATGGCGGATGAGAAGAAAGCGAGGGGGCAGGAGATCCCATCAAAATCTTGCTCGAAGAAGCCCTCGAGCGACAACGGAACGCGATGATGGACAGTTTTGCGCAGATCCTTTAGCGGCTACCTAGAGGTGACGCATCGGCTTCCAGCAGTGACTCTGGAAACGCCATGCCTTTTAAGGTACAAGTTAATTTTGAAATCCCCATCTTCGAGGGTAAAATAGACGCAGATGCCGTAGATAAATGGTTAAATCTGCTAGATGGGTATTTCTCTGTTCATGAATTTTCAAGTCGGGAAAAGATTGTTTTCGCTCTTCTCAAAGCACCCCCCCACGTCAAGGACTGGTGGGAAACCTACTGCGAGCAGAAGGATGAAAGTACAGGCTCATTATTTTCAGCCGCAACCACTTGGAATGACTTCCGGGATGCCATCAAGGAGCAGTACTACCCTGTCAAAAGCTATGAGGACAAATACATCAAATGGACCACACTGCGGCAGGGACGAGACCAAGATGTGCCAGAGTTCACAAAAATTTTTCATACCCTTCGCACACAATTGGGTATCAAAGATTATGAGCTGCATCTGGTACTCAAATACCGTGGCTGCCTACATAGATACATCCAGGAAGAGATGGAGTTCTTGAACATCTCCTCACTTGGCATAGCATACTGATACGTTGTCAAAATCGAGCAAAAGTTCAAACAGAAGAAGCAAGACTTTGGATCTGCAAATCCAAATCCCAAAGGACAAAGCCAAGGCGGGGTGACCCAAGACAACTCCTCGAAGCTGCAAGAAAAGAACAACACCACAAAGTCGAAGAAGGACACAGGAAAGTGGTGTGAGTTCCACAAGAGTCCCACTCATAACACAAGTGAGTGTCGGACCAAGCAGTCATTGGTGGCTGAGTTGAAGGCTTCCGAATCAGATGCATATTCCGACCCTGAGCCAGAACCTGACAAGGGGAATTGCAAAGGGAAGCAGATCATTGATGCGGATCCCAGCACCGCTGCTGCCACTACCAAGATCCAGAAGAATGAGCCTAAAGACCCAGAGGAGTGGGAGCATCTTTTCCACTCACAGATGTGGGTGAAGGGTTCACCGCTGCAATTCATTGTTGACAGTGGCAGCCAAAAGAACCTTATTTCAGCAGAGGTCGTGAAGCGGTTGGGCCTACTGACTACACCACACCCACAACCGTACAGTATCAGGTGGCTTCATGAAGGATGAGATCTCAAAGTTAGCCAGCAGTGTCGCCTTCCCTACAGCATCAAGCCTTTCACAGACGAGGTATTGTGTGATGCTACACCTCTGGATGTTTGTGATGTATTATTAGGCCAGCCATACTTGTGGAGGCAACATGTTATGTATGAGTCAAGGCCTCGTGCTGTCATTATTTCTTTGAATAATTCATTATACAGGATACCAGAGGTAGCCCCACCTACCGCCACATCTTTGATCACTACTGAGAAAGGCAGCAAGCTCATCTCCCAGACCAAGAAATTCATTTGTCTAGTTCACTCCCAAAGTAAGGGGAAGATTGTCTCCACATCCATGACCCCCGCGAAGGGTTCCTCCATGTAGCAGTAGCAGCAAAGGGATACGGTTATGACAAGACATAGGAACAACTTCTCCTCACCCACAGGGGTACCACACAAGTTTCAGGTGGGTGACAAAGTTTGGTTATATCTGTAGAGAGAACGCCTTACCAGAACCCATCAGAAACTCAGGCGACTCCGACATGGTCCTTACACCAGTACCAAGGCTACGGGAAACAATGCTTTGAAGCAAAACATTCCTCCATTCCTTCACTTGCATCGAGTGTTCAATGTGGACCATTGTCGACCATGCTTCCCACCATTTCTGGACACATCAAAGATTGCAGAACAGCTCATCAGAGACCCCGCTCAGCAGAAGCTTCTTCATCTCAAGGAGGAACTCAACGCAATGGGGACCATTGCTTCCTAAGGGGGGAGGAATGATCCAGGTGGATGTTGGTTTCCACCCACCTATCCCATCTGAACCCCCACAATTGTCTCTTTCAGTTTTCTTAGTTTCCTAAATTGTAGCGCAGTTTACTATTTTTAGCAGTTTTTCGGGTCCTAAACTTCCGGAGCCATTTTGAGGCCCTAAACGACGTTTTTTGGTAAATCTAGGGGCAACCTAGGTCCATGGACCGATGTTTCCTTTCCCAAAGTGGTAGTGCTCGGATTGATCTTTCTAACAAGCTATTGTATGCGTCAAACGGAGATCGTATGCCAAAGTTACGACCCCGGGAAGTTGATGTACCAATTTACCCAACGGAACCCACAGTTTGGCGTTTCATCTCCTAGGGTTAGTTTTGGAATGTTAAGGGTTCCATTGTTTCTCAACAATAAATAAGCCTTCGAGCCTCATTGTAACACAGTTTAGAGGCATGTAGCCACCACATCTCTTCTCATAGATAAGCTACCATCGCCCTAGCTGGTTTATTTCCATTTCTGGTTGTAATCATATTTCAGTATTTTACAGTAATGAAATGAAGTACTATTTCCACTGCATCTCTGTATTTATGGTTATCACATCTCTGTATTTATGGTTATCTCTATAATCTATTGTGTTCCTGTTTAAATCTAGATCACTAATGATGTGCAATATTTTGATAGACCCAAAATTTGCGACACAATTGCAAACGAAGACCCACGTAACATTGTCACTTTTGACAACACCCATGAAATGAGTGAAGTATCGCTAGAGACAATAATTGGTGATGTTCAAAACTAGGTTTCTGTAGTCTAATAGGATTTTCTTATGACTCGCAACAGGCTACTCTTGACTAACACATGCTACAATGGCTAATTGTTACTACACATTGCACATAGTGCTAAATCTATTTACCCAAGCCACAATGCAAGTCTACAACAATTATGTGTGGTATATGACCCCATATACAAACTCAGTTTATTGAAGGAAGAGTCAACACTAAACTCTCTCAACTCTAGTATTGACACACAACATTAATTAACACATGGACTCGCTAACATTCAATTGTCCCTTCATGATCATTCAAAAATAGTAAGCACATACAACATTACAAGTCCATTCAAAAATATTAAGCACATACAATATCGTGCTTTGAGACGGGGCATCTAGCCAAAAATTGCCCAAAAGCCTCTGAGAAAAATTTTGCTAGAAAAAACCACCACAGATCTACATGGTGGGAAGGAGCACAAAAAGAACACTACACTGTCATCAAAGAAGAATATTCTAGAGAAAACTCTGAGTCACAAGAAATCAAGGAAGAAGGAAACAACTCTCAAAGCAAGCAAGGAGAAAGCCCGCCCCAACAAATCAACAGTTATGAGGATTTGAATACCGCAAAAAATAAACCTTCATTTAACAGCAAAGCAGATCTCCTAAACCAAACTTCTCCGACTATAGATCGTGAAGCTAAGACACCAATGTCCCAAGAACCAGAAGAGATGAAGGAGATGCAAGACAAAGGAAGTTGGAAGACCGTAGAGAAAAGAAAGAAAGCTACAACACCAATCTCGCCAAGAAAGACGAGGAGCCAGACAAGTAAAAAAAAAAATTGTAGGTCCGATAGACCAATTTGGTCTCAGTGGACGTTAACCATCATCATCATCATCATCACCAGATCATGTCATCACCATACACAACAATTCCATAGCATACCATTAACATAAACATTGAGTTTATAATCCAAAGTCAATAACCATCACTTATCACAAATGATACCATAAACTAACAAACAAACAAAAAAGAACAACTGATATGCAACAAGAGGATAAAGTAACTTCACCAACCACTGGTTTATATTCATATTAGCAGAGAGGCATGGTATCCAAGATTACATATGTTAATTCAACCAACTTTTTGGTCTTCCATGATAGCTCTAAATACCAAAATTAACTAGACTGTAACCGTCAATACTAAGCTCATATAACTAGAGTCCAAAAACATCTAAAAGACATAGGTTTCACATACAGACTCTATGACTCACCTTATTTTATGCTCAGGCGTCCAAAAGCCACTCAATATTCCACTGCCCTCCATTGTTGCTAATACTTCTGCCCAACCCCTTCTTTGTCTTCAACGAGCTGTATTATAGCTACTTGGAACCCTCTTGAATCCACTCGGCTTCCTGCCTAATCATTCCAGTTGTCCTAAGAAACTGTTAAAATATTCCCTTTGTCCCCCTAAGATATCCCATGCATGTTAACCATTGTCCAAAATATATCTTCCACCATTTGGCTCCACTTCACTCTATCTCTTCGTTCTTCAAAATTATCTCTAACCATCCACTCATCACAATATCCCTAGTCGAGTCCATCCTTTGTAAAATCATAACCTTCAATATTCGTTTGCATGCATCTCCCTTTCTCAGGTGCCACTATCACTCTTATGTGCGACATTTATCGTTTTCGTGGCCTACCTAGTGTACTAACCCCATGGTATGTTCCATTTACTATGCCATCCCTATGTTGCACTCTGTCTTGTCCTTTCCATTCTACTCATCCCTGTTATACAATCCTACAGTTCCAAAAAAAAAAAAAAAAAAAATTATGGGCTCCAATAGGTCCCCAACATAAAAAGGTGGCTTGTACTTGAGCCACTCAGTCCTTCTTTTAACCCCATGGATCTAGGACCTCTAATGTCACTAAGGTTGTCTTCTTTCATTTGGTATTGCGGCACTAGGAAGAAACATAATGCTTGATCACCTTGTATCTCTTAAAACAACCGAAGAGGCATCAACCACGTTCCCCTCCCCCACAATAGTGGTCTTAGAAAGAGAAACTTGGTCACCATTGTTGATTCAGGTCTAAGATCTATGTCTATCCCTAAAATCTATCTCCTTCATGTAGTTGTACCTGTTCTATCCCTCGGCGAGTGGAAAATACCTTGCGTGAGTTGTTTTCTTCATGATATAAGCCTCAACCTCATCCTTGCTCTAAGATGTGGGAATTTTCCTATGCATCTTCATGCTTCACTATCATGCATCAAGACAAAACCTCATCTTACTTCTACTCCTTCTGGTGTGGATTGCAACAAAACCATCCTTCTATATGAGGTTAGAAGGTCTCTTTCCAAATGTTGTCAAGGCGAACTAACTAGTCCATCTATATTCTTATGTGAGAACCATCCTTATGAGTGACGAGGATTATCCCTTGTCCGGAGTCCCCAATGAAATCTTTCCACCTCTCTAGACTTTTACTTCCCATTCCCATTTTTCTTACATGGTCCTTTTTTCCATAATCTCATTTTCCATACCCACATCATATTTTCAACATTCATGTCTAGGATTGTTCCTTTCATCATTACCTTAACTTCATTTTCTCTTGCTTTCGTGTTCTCTGTGTGTACCTACAACTATCCTCTCTTCATCATGCTACCCTTACATGATTTTCTCCTTTCTACTTCACAGTGCTCCTTACTCCAACTATTCACCTATGAGTCTCAAACATATCCTTAAACTCTTTCTTGTTCTCCTTAAGGCCCCTAAGTGTTAACTTATACAATTAATCCCTCCCACTCTGTCATCATGCCTCTTGGTGATTTCAACCTAGTCATCATAGGTTTCTGATCTGAATCACTTCAATTGGCATCAACCTATTCCATGGTCATTTCCAAGCTTAGCCTTATATGATGGTTCACATGAGTGATATGCCACACTAGTCAGTCCCAAGCGAGTTAGATCTCTTCACCTCAGTATTAACTCTCCTTAACCATCTTGTCCCAATAATCCATGGGTGGATTGATAGTTTGCAGGTTGTTTCCTGCCACCAAATAATATTTGGTGATCTTTTCAGTTGCTTTCTTCCCTTTCCCCAAATATTTCCTTAATTGGATTAGTCATTCCAGTGAAGATTGTATCTTGTGACCTTGTCCTTCATTGATGTCTTTGAGCTTTCACATGCTAATCTACATTGTCAATAATGGTTGGTATAAAAACTCATTTTCCTTCATGAATTTTTCACATTATTATTTGTTAACGATGTTTCCCTCAACATAGTGTGTTGCCTATATCTAACCATACTCATGTAACTTATGGCTTAGCCTCCTTCCTTCCAACACATTGGATAAGTTCACCCCTCTTCTCTCTAACAACTCCAAAATGACTTTAAAGATTATTCTTATGCATTTTGAATTTATTTATATAAATCTTACATATGTACATAAGGGATGTCACACCCCTCCCCCTTCCTACTGTGACTTGATCATTTAGCTTGCTTCTTCAAAGATGTGGTAGCCACAAATCGTTCCCATCCTTTCCCCACACATAAGCATTCTTCTGGCCTCCATGTCTTTGACCTAGGCTTCATCAGTGCTTCCCATTCCCCTAGCATCACCAAGAGCTAAATCCCAGTGTGATGCACTTGTAACCCTTTCAATGATATTGTTGTTCTATTAAATCCGCAGTAGCCAGCATGTTGGTACTTTCTTCGGTCTTGATATTTACCTTCCTTGCCTTGATTGGTTTTGTATAGTCCTTGAATTGCAATTTCAGTCCCTCCACTGCATGCTCACCTTCAACTTCCATAGTTTGAATATTTTAGAGAACATCATTGTCCTCTTCCTCTTCTTCCACATTGTTGCATTCCAGAAAATTTAGTACCTGCTGCAAGCGTTAATGTGCATCACATAGTGGTCCATCCATGGTCATGGCTAGATCAACAATAGAAAATATCTTTCCTCGTAACACATTTAGATATTCCTCCAATGTTGGATAATCTACTTCAAAGCTAAATGTTACCCTAAAATTTTGCGCCACTTCATCTTAATCTGGTGTTCCACTGCACACCTCCGATTATATATACTATTTGGTTGGGACAACATCTAGGGTGTGGATAAATCAATGTGGCCATTCTTACTATGGTACTCATCCCCTAGTTCATGCTAAGACACACTACTTCAAATGGAACCTAGGGAAGTTTGTACCTGAGTATTTCTCCCTAGGGACCCCATAGTTAGTACTGAACTTGAATTTCAACAGTTCTTTACATTGTCGCCATACCATGACTTGCTCCTTCTCCACAACCCATCATTTGTTTGTTGTAGAACACAATGAAACATTCAGCACGTGACTTGTCATACTCTTAAACGTAAATATCTACTTTGACAGCCCATAGAAGCGAGGTGGATTATGCATGTTAGTTCCTATACATTGCACACTCCTTGTAACATGTGCGCATCTCGTGTTGTTGACTTCATGCAGTTGATTCTTCCAATTCTCCAAGGCTTATTTTGAGTTAGAGGCACATGACCTAATGATGCATCAGCTCAACACTCTGTCAGCAATCAGACTTAAATAGTCATCCGGTCGAGCTTTGAAATTATAAATATTATCCAGGTTCTCTCGGTTAAGCTCACCTTTCATAAGATCAACATATTGGTCCCCTTCACATGGATCTAGTGGTGCAACAACTCAAATGTCTCCACCCTTGAATATGATCTTCCTCCTCTTTAAATTGATAATGACATGGTTATCAAAGGCCCAGATGACCCCCAAAAGATTCAAATATGGATTGATATCATCTACAATTTTGATCACCTTGAAATTGCCAGTGGTTGTCACCTCATCAATGTCCACAGGCACTCCTCAAAACCATTTGATAGGAAAAATATGATGTTGATTGGCCAATTTAAGAGGGGGACTAGGTACTTCCCTATTGGTGCAAATTGTGAACACCTATTGTTAGGAGGGCTAGCAAAAGAAAATGCAAAACTTAAATCTCCATTATGTAACAACCACCATACATTGAAAACAAAACAGTTTTAGAAATACAACACAAATAACATCTACTCTTAGTAAACTAGGAATAAGATACTCACATAGAACCTACTATAACTTAAACAAAACATAACCACTCCAAATAAAACAAATAACTGCAATAAACACATAATAAGGCATCGTTGAAAATAACCCACATAACATTGGAATTCAAATTCCTTTCATTGACTGGAACACAAATTGACATAAGGTACAACCATCCCTACCATGGTGGCAAGGAGGCTACATTTCCTTCCACCCCCTTCTTCTTCACCTAGTCCTTACACCACCTCTAGAAAAAATAAGACAGACCTGAGATATCTCGAATTCTTCTTACATAATCCATAACCCTAGAATCGAGAGGGGAATATTTTAATCATTTCCAGGAAATATATTCTAACAAACTTTCCCTCCATTAAAATTACATCACATGTCATTTCAATTTCATCACATTTCACATTTACATTAATTTTCATAATTAATCTTCTAATTAACACCTAGGCTCCAACAAACATGGATAATATCTCCTAGTTTTGATATTGCCTAGCTAGCTATGTTGAAAAGTGTAATGCTTTTGTAACTCTATGCATAATAGCTTCAGCTCTAGTCATCTTTTTGTTATGTCAGAAATGCTTATCAAGAGAAACACTTATAATTTGAAGTAGCTCAATCCGTGTTATTGGGCTAGTTTCCCTACTGGGTGGCCCGTAAGATAGAGGTAAACTATATGTAATGTTTTGAATCAGTAATAGTTTGGGCTCCTACCTTAGCCAAATATTCAACAATCCTAAGAAGGATGGACTTGGTAAACCACTCATGCAACAAATCATTAGGAAACTTGGTTTTAAAGAGACATCGTCTTCTTCTCCACTCATGAATATGATAAAAAAAGTGGGTGGATGTGTCCTGATAGAAGTTAATGAGAATGTTGGTTCTAGTTTCATACCTAATAGGAAGTTGATAATGATTAACAAATTATTGATCTAAAGATATGAATTTACCACAAGTGATTCTCTCTGCATCAAGGTACCATTTGGAGGCACCACTGGTAAGAGTCCTCTAGGAACTATGAAGCGTAATGCTACAATCCATGAAAGAGTTGGATGAGCACCATAAGTGGTAAGTGGTGGTATGATTTCCAAGGTCTTATTTAAGTTTACCATTAAACTTGAGTATGCCTATTTGCAATTTAGGTGGGACCTGACGCCATGGATGATTGTGGTTAATGGGATCATTCATCAAGTTTGAAATATTAGGTAGTGCAAGGGTTTCCAAGTAGGGTGAATTGAATGATGCATTGGAGTGGGGGGTAGGTTACCCCAATGACCTAGGTGGAGGAGGTGCTCCACCCACAACATGGTTTCTAGTGGTGGTTTGAATCAAAGAAATGGGTTGACTAGAGGTGTATGCCCCTAGTAGAAAAATGATTCTTAAAAGGTTATTGATCTCCCGTGCCAAAGGGTGTGCCAAAAGGTTGATAATAAATATTGATACCCAAAGGATCAAACATGTTGCTAGGGAAAGTGCTCCAAACCCCCTAGACATTCCAAGGATAAGGCATGGTCTCTTAGAATTTAGATCCCCTTAGTTGTTGATTTCCCCAAGGAGGTGTGAATACAATAGAAACAAATGTGCCCCCAGATGAATCCAACCAAATGGAAACCCACCATTGGATATGAACATACTCCCTATTGATATGTCAAAACCAATAGTGGGAACTGAGGACACATATGTGAATGTGGGTTTTCGAACCTATGACTTACGACATAGGTATGATAATCATAGTAGAGATAGTCCTATACCAAATATGAATGTGTAATATTCCTAACCCAAAATATTCCTCAAACCCCAGCAAAAACTCCAACCAAATATGTGCAAATGATATAATAACCCAAAAGTGATAAAATAACAGTGGAACAACAAATAATAATGTAAACCGGAAATATAAGCAGATACACAAGAAATGCAGCGAGAAATTCTAAGCCATTTTATTATACTGAGCAATAAATGAGTATAAAAGGTGATTAGACAGATGGCACCTCAAATTGCACAAGGCAAGTGAAGAAATACTCTCAGAATGACAAGAATGGCCTCTTTGCGTGGATGTTGCTGCTACTACTAGAAAACAAAGGATGATTTGGGACTGCTCCCCTCCTCAGAAAAAGCTGAAGCTCTGGATTCAAGCTCTACTCAAGAAACCCAGAAAAACCCAGAAAGCTTTCCTGGAATGGCCTCACATTGATATGTGTCCCAGCAGCTGGGAAACTGCCGCGCCATTGTTGCTGCTAGAAATAGAATGAGAATTTGGGGCCGCTCCCCTCCTCAGAAAAGGCTGAAAATTTGGAATCAGACTCTACTCCAAAAACCCAAAAAAAACCAGAAAGCTTTTCTGAAATGGCTGACCCCCGAAAATCACCCCCTTGGGGTTCTGCACAGTTCCTCCAAGACGTTGATGAAACTGTTGCTGAAATGTTGATGAAACTGCTGTTGAAATGCTGATGAATCTACTGTTTGAATGCCAATGGAAATGCCTTGCCCGAGCAGGCACTCGAAGTCCCCCAGGGCTAAGGGTGAGATCTCTGAACGGAGACACTCACTGCACTAAACAATGTTGCAGACTAGCTAAATAGCCAATGTGCTCTAAATTGAAATGACTATCACAAATGCTCATAACTAGAATGATCCAAAATGAGGGGGATCCTCTCTATTTTATAGCCTCTGCCTCTCACAATCCCTAGGCTCACCTCCTCCTACGTGATTCCCCTCTTGCCATGTGTTCTTCCCTCCTGCGCAATCCCTCCATGTGTCTGCATGGGCCCCATTTTTGTGTCCCCCTTTGGCCCCCTTGGCTCCTCCTTAAGTCACAACATTGTGCTACTAGGAAGTGACTTTTTATTCTTAAAGTGAGTTATGTCCCCCGTCCTCACTTTTTTATTTATAAATAACTATAGAAGGCAAAAATTGGGCAAAATCGAATATTCCAATTAGCCATAGCTAATTAGGAATATTACGGTCTCCCCTGGCAAAATGTTGCTTGTCCTCAAGCAATTGAAGTGATGGATGTTGTAAGATCTCCTCACTCTCCCAAGTGGCATCCTCATCCGACAAATTCTTCCACCTCACCAAGAATTCTCGGACCGTCCTGCTCCGCAGCTGCCTCTCCCTGGTATCAATGATAGCCTTCGGCTGCAATACCAAATGCCCCTAGTCATCCATGGGTGGTAGCTCATCTGTCACTGTCACCTGCTACCCCAATACCTTTTTCAGGCATGATACATGGAAAATGTTATGAATCTTACTGCCTTGGGGCAACTCCAACTCATATGCAACTTGTCCAATCCTGCGTATCACAATGTATGGCCCATAGAAGCGGGGCTTGAGCTTCTCAGCCCCCTTCTGCTTCAGCAATGACTATCGGTATGGCTGTAATCGTAGGTAGACCATGTCCCCTACCTCGAACTGCCTCTCCACTCGACCCTTGTCAACATACAGCTTCTACTGGTTCTGTGTTGTAGCCATGTTATCCTTGAGAGCTCAGAGAATATCCTGACTCTCTTGGATCCATATCTTGGATATGGGACCCTTTCTATCACCAAACATCACGTCAGCAAAAGATAAAGGATGATACCCATATAAAGCATAGAATGGTGACATACCAATGGACATGTGATATGAAGTATTGTAGTAGTACTCCCCTAGATGCAACCACCTCAACCATGCTCGCTGCTGCCCACTGACATAGTTACGCAAGTAGCCCTCCAGCCACTTGTTAACTATCTTTGTCTACCCATCCGCCTATGGGTGATAACTGGTACTCGGTGTCAACTTCGTCCCCACCAACCAGAAAAGCTCCTGCCAAAACCTGCCCATGAAACGGTTGTCCCTATCACTGACGATGGTCTTAGGAAGACAATGTAGCCTGAAGATCTCTCTAAACAACTACTCGACCACCTGTGCCGCTGTATAGTGTACAGATATGGCAAAAAAGTGTGCGTGCTTTGTCAGTCGGTCAACGATGACAAAGATGCAATCCTTGCCCTGTACCATGGGCAAACCTGTGATGAATTCCATCGAAATACTCTCCCATTTCCCCTCTAGAATGGGAAGAGGCTGCAATAATCCCATGGGATGGCTCATCTCTCCCTTGTTCCTCTGGCAAACATCACACTCCCGGATGTGCTGGAGTATGTCCTCCTTGAGGCCCTTCCATGAGAACCTCTCCCTAATGGCCCTGTAGGTTTTAGTAAACCCTGATGTCCTGCCAACGATGAATCATGTGATGCCTAGAGTATCTTCTTCTTGAGCTGAGACCCCTCAATCAAGAAGATCCAGTCCCTATAATGGATGATCTCATCGACCACTTTGTACTTGTCATCTGCCGCCTGCCCATCCAGAACCTCACATGCAAACCTATCCTTGGAGTACTCTACTAAGAGTCAAGCCCTCTAGTCTGTATCCAAGCTCATAAGAGACAACGTGGCTAGTCTACGTGAAAGGGTATCTGCTACCACGTTGTTCTTACCCTTGACATACTCAATGTCAAAGTCATATGCTTGGATCTTACTGATCCACTTCTATGGCCCCTCCTGTAGCTGCTTTTGCTCCAAAAAGAACTTGAGGCTGTTGTGATCAGTCCTCACCCTGTAATCGATGCACATCCTCAATGTACCGTCCTTCTTCTTCACCAACACCAAAGAAGAAGCAAAAGGACTCGTGCTTGGTCGAATGTGCCAAAGAGCCAGCAACTCTTGGATAGCCTGCTCAATCTCATCTCGATAGGCCTTGGGGTGCCTATAGGGGGTGGTGATCACTGCCTGGATGCCCTGCTCAAGCTCGATAGTGTGCTCAAACCCATAGTTTGGTGGCTTTCCTGGCAGAATCTCCCCAAACACTATGGCATACCAGTCAAGGATGGACTGTATCTCCAGATGTACCGTCCGCCTTGTAGTCCCTGCCTCTGAAGCACGCAGCAGTCTGAGGCGGATATGTGTGTTGTCCTCGTATCTTCTTGTTGGAGAGGTAAATCCCCTCTACAGATAGAGGCGATCCCTACTAGCCCAAAGGCGGTCTAGCAACAATCAAACAATGCTACACTGCAGGTTCCTAGTTGTAATTAACAAGTGGGTAAGAGAAACCTACTTGGATTCCAACGCTATGTTTGTTGAAGAGATGATCCTCTTGCTCCTTCGCTCCAGCAAATCACAATTCTCCGCTATCCTTGTGGACGAACACCTGCACAAGCAAAGAGAGAGCAAACAAGGGCGTAAAATCTACTAAAAACAACTATGTATCAGTCAGGAAGGATACAATTTACATTAATCATTCATAGGACAAATGGAAACGGAAACATAAGAGTAGTCATCTATCTTTATTAATCAGAAAATAGAGTAAGGTACAACCGAAGTCCTGACGCTGAGTCCTTCTCTAGAGGGTCCAGCCAGCATGTCTTCCAAGCATTCACCTTTGAAGCAAATCTCCCAAGTCAAAGAGGTCTCTCTCTCACATACAAGGCAACAAGCTCATAACCTTCCTCAAGCTCAAAACAATCCTCACACAACACACCAAATGCCTACAAAGAGCAGCACTAATGCACTAAGAATTCCTCAATCAAAGTCTATATGTTCCAAA
>APFE030267385.1:410870-438127 GCA_000404065.3 Pinus taeda | reverse complement strand
TTAATATAAATACATATAAAAATGTGTAATCATACCTTTTTCCACCTTTCCCAAGGCCTTTGCACAATTTTCAAGATATGCCTTTATCGTAATCAGGAATCGGTGATTCTTGTGGTAATAATTCATATAACTACCCGCTACACTTTTTGCGATTGCGATCTAATCGCATCGCTAACACACACACACACACATATATATATAAAGGGACCCGCTCCATATAACTATTTATATTGCGATTTGACTTGATTCGATTCTTTAACAATTGTTTCCTTTGTGATTCTAATATATAATAAATAAAATGCTTCATTTCTTTTAGACTTTGTGGATAAGAGAGCCTCATTAAGGTGGAACCCCTGCAATGATTTTTAGACCACACATTGTGATAAAAATGAATAATAAGCTTAAACATAATATAAGCTACAACATCTGGCTCCAACTGGGGATAATGCTTTTGCCACAGAAGCACTAAGAACCGTAGATTAGTGCCTTATCCATTGGGCATGGAGTCATATATTGCTTCGCCAAGCTTAACTGTGTGAAAATTTTGTACAGTGATCCCACACCGATATCTACAGCGATAAGATGCTTGCACTTTGATAGAAAAATATTGAGAATCGTAGATCTGTAGCCTTAGTTGGACATGGATTCCAAAACTGTGAAAACCCTGAAATTTGACAAACTGAAACTTGACATTCTTGAAGTCTGAAATCTCTGCAAACCAGTTTCCAACTAGGAAAGTCACCCTTATTCATCAACTAATGATTAAACTGAAGAACTACAACTGGAAACCAAATGCTCAACACCCGAACTTATTTATGTACAAATTCCTACATATGTACATGATGGATCTCATTCAAGTGAAGTCAATCTTCCAATGGTACTAGGTTAGCATTTGGGTGCTTAATCTAGAACCATTTTGCTAGTGAATCTTGAAATGCAATTCATCCTGAACCAAAAATAAATTATGCATAAAAGCAGCTCACAACAAAAATTAGGAGTATATCCACAAAATGATATGTGTAGACTCCTGATAAATTCTTCCATGTAATCTGCCACAGGATCTTCAAAAGTATAAGAAAAAATATAGTCCTGATTAGCTCCAAAAAAGAAATTCTCTATGTATGAGGGTTTCTGCTCAATTAAGCCTTCTACTGGGATAATATGTTCAACGGAGCAATCAACAACATCTTTAAGAAAATGATCTATGTAACTTTCATGTCTCCACTTTTCATCTCTAAGATTTGATTGAAAATAATTTGTAATTCTAACCTCAGGAAGAAAAATAAATTGTCACATTACTATACGACATATGATCAACTTCAAATAGTTTATTTACCTCTGATCCATGAGCATCCTTATGTTCTTCAATGCAATGATATACAACTTCTTTACCAGCTTTCTTTTTACATAAGATAGCCTCTTTTGCTATGATAGATGGCTCAATATATTGTTGTCCAACATATCCCACTTGCTGGTTTCTTCCTGTATGTTCAACAACCAACTGATGAACTTGAAGAGCTTAGTCCTATTTCCCATTTAAAACATTTTCATTATATATAGGAGGATCATCAGATTTAACAAAATAGGAACTCTGGGGATTTATTTGCAATTTAATTATTACTTCCTCTTCTTGACTTCTGAGCATAAATTCTTGATGCATGTTTGAACCTTCCTCCATTTGAATACTCTCTTGATTTGCTTGGAACAGAGTCAACCAATTCTCTGCTTGGGAGATTATTGGAGAGAAATGCTTTATAAACTTCTCCACATCATTTTGAGAAAATGATGCTTCCTCGCTTTCAGAGACTTTCTCATAGTTAATCTAGCTATAACTTCTCTGAATGCTTCATATATTATCGACAAGATCATTAGTTTCCTCAACAAGAATATCTTGAGCCTTTAAAGTTTCTTTAGCATCATAATATTCACAACAACCTTCAAAAAGAAACTTGTGTGGATAATAAATTCTACAAGAAGAATTGAATACTAAATGAAAACCTTTCAAAGATGAAATGCTTGCAAAAGGCAGAGACCTGAACCAAACCCTAGATTCTAGGTCCAAAGAAAACAAAAACAACTTCATCTTCACATCTTCATGAATGATGCCCTACTGCTCCATGCATTCATGAAACTATTGGAGATGCTGAGCCAGATCTTCATATTCCTTTCTACTGAATTTTGGAAGATACTCATTCCACGCGGAACATGCAGGCATATCATGAGGATAGCCAGTGATCCCAGTAAAATCAAATGGATCAAATTTATGAACTAAGAATGTAGGGAGAGCAATTAAAACCCAGAAAAGAAAACTTCAAAGTACAGTGGAGTCGCCAATCAATGTTGTAATGAAAATCACAGGTGTGAATGTACATCCAACTGCTGAAACTTGTCACTCTCAAGGATCAGCTTCAAACTTAATAAACCTATGGAAAAGTCTTCTTATTCAATTGCTTTTATTCAAAACAACCAAATATTCCCTCCTCACTGAACAACCAGAGGAAAATATTGAAAACCCAGGGAAAAATGTTATTGTCTTCTCTCCCTGGCAATTGCGCCAATTAATGTTGTACCTTAGGAAACCAATTTCCTGGGTGTAGAGAAATTGTGCTTAAGACATTAATAATTATTGTTTGTTATCACTTATTTATCACTTAGATATATGTTGTGTTCTTGAATGAAGGACTTGGAGACTTGGTTTTTTACTCTCAATACTTAGGTGACAAGGAAATATCATAATGCCATTTGATTAGTTGAATATGAATGATAAATGAAGAAAAGCTTGAATAAGTTAAAAATAATATGCTGCCTTCTGCAGAAACTACTATCTGTAACTTAGAAGAATTATGAAGGTGAGAACTAAATCATGGATAATATGTTGTTTAACACAAAACCTACTATCTATGACTCTTGAAGGAGTTAAAGATAATATGTTGCCTTGCAAAAAACTACTATCTGTAACTTAGAAAGAAAGGTGAAAATCTCAAGTACAGGAGCGCTCTTTTAAGGAACTTTAACTTTATCTACCTAAGCAAATAAAGACCTACAACTTCATTACCATAAATAAGATGGCACATAACAGAGAAGTCACAAAATCATACCCAACAAATCCATGGAAACTTCTGATTCTTCATTAATCAACAATTATATCATGCACACAATGGCCTTGTCTCCCTGTTCTCCAAAATTCGAACCACCAACCTCCTCTCTGTAAATTTTCCTCTTCTTATACATTGTGAAACAATTGCCGATCTTTGAAACTGTCAAACTACTAAACTGCTTCTCTAACTATCTTAAGTAAAAACTATTACAAAATTTTACAGAGGGTAAAAGACACCTCAAAGAACATACAGTAACAAGAAATAACTGAACTAGAAGATGAGAATAATTGCTGGCTTGCTCTGTTAATCGGCCACTGAGTTCTTTTGTATATGACTTAATAATGATTAATCTGCTTTAACCATAATAAACAGTGCTTGACTTTGACTTGTGCATAAATCTGGACATACGCATGTATTAGGCATTTTGATTGGCCAAAATACAAAGAAAACATGGCCAACTGCCTTCCTCTTCATATTCGGCTTTAACGCTGATTTTTCCTTTTACACAAAAAATTAATGCAAACCTTTGGTTATTATGGAACTCAAAAATAATTAATTCTGCTTGATAAATCCATTGGATCCGCTTCATATTGCAAATCGCAATCAGCCCTTTCAAATGATATATCAATATAAAACTTAATGATATGCGATATAATGGACGCCACGAAAGAATTAAACATAATATATGGAATATCGGGTCCAGAATCTCCATCGTAAATCGCAATCGGCGAATGAACCAACACATATACATAAGGCGTTCTACGGACCCATCGGCATTATGAAACGTAATATATTTTTTTCGGGTCCGGATCGTCATCGCAAATTGCAATCAGCATAAGTCATATACATATATAAACGTTATGTGATGATCACGGACCCGACGGGAGAATTAAACATAATATATGTAATATCGGGTCCAGCCTATTGCAAATCGCAATCCTTCGATCAATGTTATTAACCCTTTGATTAGGCTTTATTTCGCATATATATATCCAAGTTCCACTTATAATTGGGCTTAACTCATAACCCTTCATATCGGTGCTATATTTTTATTATAACCCTTTATAATAGAAATACATATAAAAATGCATAATCATACCCTTTTCCGCCTTTTCCAAGGCATTTGCACAGTTTTCAAGATATTCCTTTATCGCAATTGGGAATCGGTGATTCCTGTGGTAATAATTCATATAACTGCCCGCTGCACTTTTTGCGATTGCAATCTAATCGCATTGCTAACACACACACACACACACACACACACACACACACACTCACACACACACACACACACACACACACACACACACACACATATATATATCTATATATATAACAAGACTCGCTCCATATAACTATTTATATTGCGATTTGACTTGATCACATGGGCTGATTCTTTAACAATTGTTTCCATTGTGATTCTAATATATAATAAATAAAATGCTTCATTTCTTTTAGACTTTGCAGATAAGAGAGCCTCATTAAGGTTGAACCCCTGCAATGATTTTTAGACCACACATTGTGATAAAAATGAATAATAAGCTTAAACACAATATAAGCTACAACACCACTCAAGAAGTGTAATCTCCATGCAACACTAACATGAACTTGATAGTTGAGCACAACCATCAAATGTTTGTATCACGTCCACTACAACTATCCAACAAGTCCCAACCAATCCTTAGCTCACTTCCACCTAACCATACATCCCCACCATCACCTCCTTGAAGCCAAGGATACTTGAAAATTTGACTACCTAATGTGATACCATGTTGTCATCCATCCAAGGAAACAAATGATAGTACAAGAAGACCATGCCCTTAGTTTTCCATACATTCACATACTTTCAATAAACTTATTAACATTGTGGTCTTACCACATTGATGCACATAATCAACACCTTGACAGTTGTTCACATGTGCTCGGGAAGACATTATTGTACCCCGTAACATACATGCTAACACGTTATCTTAACCATCTCGCAACTACCACACCTAAGTTGGTTGCTGTGGCTATCAAATTGTATGAACTCACTATGTGCCCTTAGTATTGTTTTCTTGGCATGCTATTCATGTGCCACTGTATAAAAACTCAAGTTGGGTCCTTACTTTCTCCCTCACTTGAACTTTTGACATCCTTATTAACATGGCCCGCCAACTCCTTCAATGAAAAGGGTGTTGGTTGTGAAGTGACATTGCCATGCTTTGTACATTGAAACATGGCTTTGATATTGTTTGTCATGGAGCTGAATCTTTTGTTTTTCTTGAGTATCCATACTCGTCAAGAAGCCTAGTCACCACATAACATTGAAATGACCTTGTAAGTTGGGCATGGTCATCAAATGTTTATATCACCTTGTTGTGGCTAGCAACAACCCCCCTTTTTATTTAGTTCTAGAAATAAAGCTAAATAAATGAGGACCCTTTTAAAAAATAAAAACTAGCACTCATGTTTCCCTTTGAATAAAACATGCTATCATAAACTTAGGAAAACACCCGCAAAACCCAAAAAATCTAAGTTTTATGATAAGTTCTGAATAAAGTCGTTCTCTTAACAATAAAACATCGCATCACAAAGGGTAATGGGGAACATCATATAAACAAGCTATCCGAAATTGCGAAAACGCAATGCGAGATCGCGCGCCTTGAAAATCCATCGCGCATCACAGATTTTATATGCCACAAGTATCACCTAATGTAAAACATCTCGATCTGGAGATATGCGATAAGGCATCTCGCAAAATCATAAGGTAATGAATGATTGTTAACAAACGGATTAGCGATATTGTGATCTGCGATATTGCGAAGCAAATTGCAAAATCACTTTATCACAGATCTACAGGGCTCATTGTTCAATAAATCATTTCTCATAATCCGATACCAAGTTATGGACATTAATGTCAATTTAATGGTTAGTTGGTGGTCATTTATGAGATAAGATTTAGATATGATAAAAAGGTTATTTCGCGTAGGGTGACATATCATTTCGGCATTAAGAGCTTTCTCATCACCTTACCTTTTACCATTATTCTTTCCTTGCTTGTAAATTTGCAGGAACAGTAAGAAGAGTAATAAACGCAGCAGTGTGCAGAACGTAATGGGAAAAAATGGAAAAGCTCCGGTTGCAGAAGACAAAGAAATGATGCCCTTATACACAGACACCACCTGTAACAAAGATGCCGGCATAACTACTTGGGAAGGCATGTATAGTTTACTCGAAGAAGAAAATCCCAGGGTTATGGAGGTTAAAGCAACAACAGACTCATGCGGGTCATCTGAGGCGTCAATTACTGAACTTGCATGTTCATGTTTTCACCGGATAGCGGCAAGACCAAAGATCCTTCCATGCACGGACATGGTCAAGTGGGTACTAGACACTGCTGATATAACAGACAGACAATTCAAGACTCGATGCCTAGACATCATTAGGTCATCCACTGAACAAGATTTAAGGCTTATGTATCATCCACCAGAGCCACAGGCAACTTACAACAAGCAGTTCACGGAGAAGTTTTCCAAAGAAAACAAAAAGTTGATAGAATGCACCAAAAAACTGGTCGGTAAGGGAAGAACCATTGAAAAAGGGCAAAGCGCGCTGAACAAGCCTAGTTGAAACCGTGAAGGACGCAAAAATAGCACCTGGGAAGCTCGGATCAGAGAAAGGAAGGAGTTTCCGATGCGTGATTAGCGCGCTGGGTGAAACACCTCGAGAAGGAAAGCCCCCAAGCGTTCAGTCCCTTGTATGCCGGAAAACCGCGGAGAAAAGCACTAAAGGCTAAAGGCAGGACCCACGCTATAAAACTGACAGTATTTGACAGGTAAACCCTTGAGCGGTAAGCAGAGTTGGCTGAAACTTAGTGATTCCATTCAGAGCTCAATGCGTGGCAGCAGAAGATGCCACTACGGTGGCAAACAATGTCATTGATTGTGTCAATGAAAACCTTCACAGAGCGAACCTCATATCGGAGACCGCTCCCGGATTCCTCCCAAAGGTACAACAACTGCAGATGGACTGGAGACAGAAAGCTGAGGAAAAGGTAGAGTCTATCAAGAAGTTAACCAAGTTAAACTGGGATACTTACTAGCAGTACTTGGTTAAACCGCACAGTCAATGCATGACTCTCAAATGCCTCACGAACTCTGCCGAGAAGATAACACCAACACTCGCCAATTTTGTTTTCATAGGGCAACTAAAATCGAGGGTTGGCCAACCGACCCTCCTCATGAAGATGCTGAATGCTTGCGAGCACAAAGAACAGATACATAGATAGTTAATTTCCAGATTCAATTTTATTTTTAATTTTGATTTATTTTTTCCTTAGATGAGGATGATCATTTAAACATCCTTCTATATTTTTGTAATAAAATATTTTTAGTATTTAGGAAGTAGTATTTTAACCCCTCTCATGCATTTAGAGAGGGATCCTGAAATTTGTCAAAAAAATTTCCTCAGAACATGCACTTTTGCACCCTCAAAGGAGGTTTTGATGAATGAATGGAATGAGATTTATTGATATCTGTGTTTAATATCTACTACTGAAATGCACTTTTGTACTCTTAGTAGATGTTGAATTAGGAAGAGATAAATCTATATTGCTGAAGCTCATGAGTAGAACTTGTTATCAATGGTACTTTTATCTCTTAATGATTTCTGCTTATGTGTCAAAGTAATATTTTATGCTCAGTTATTTATATATGAAAGCTTGAAGGTTTGAGTTATTATTTGGCACTTTTGTACGGTAATGTTTATTATGTTTATGTTCAATATATGAGTGACTTATTATGCGATATGCTTCTTACAATTGTTTCGGCTAACTTTTTATACGAAACAATTCATTTTTATCGGCTTCTTTTCTTGTAGCGATTGAATGATCTTTATTACCAATCGCTGTTCGAAATCATTTTAGATTGCATAAGTGAAAAGTTGAATCTCGAGTTAGTTTTAGACTTAAATATTTCTGTTCACTATAATACAATTCCATTTTTAGATTAGACTTAGATTAAAACAATTTTACTTAGAAATCTTTAGAAAACAGAAATATCAATTCTTTTAAACACACACAAATTGGGAAACTGGTCCCATTATCCCAAGTCAGACCCACCATCCCAAACGGAGAAGGAGCTGCTTTCAAGGTCCGGACCGGGTGGGTATCCCCCTTGTTGTAGACCCGATTTTTGGGGCTTCAACATATTTGGAGCTAGAAGGAGGGCCTCGAACTGTGAATGGCTAGTAAATCCAAATCTAAATACCATTCTGAGAGTAAATCACCCTCAACATCTCCCCCGACTTCTCCATCGCATTCCAAATCTTTAAATCCTAAGCGAGAAGTTGAGAAAACAAAAACCACTGCCACTAACCCAAACATTTCAGACAAATCTACTATCGAACCTCCTGAAGTTGAATCTTTGATTCATAAACTTCAACGATTCTCCATATCACCTCAAAAGTTTGAAATATCTCAAGGTAGTGTGACTTCACAATACAATCCTTCTCATCCTTTAACCAGATTGCAGAGTGAAAAGTTTGGTATTGAACCAACTAAATTACCTCTACCTAAAAGGAAAAGAGCAAGGAAATCACCTCAAGGGTCTGACAGTGAGACTCTTTCATCATCAACATCCATTCCAACTTCTCCATTGCAAAGTCAACCATCCACCCCTCCACTTCAAATTGTTGTCCATTAGATTACTGGGACTTTAACATCCTCATCCCTTCCACAAGGAACTTCGTCCGCGCTTTCCTCTGTTAGTAGTTCAACGATGGCCCAAACCCCATGGAATAACCCAAGGGAAGTCTTAATGCCTAACCCCTTGAGTAAGTTACTGGCCCATCCTGGAAAATGGTTGCCTAAGTTTAATCCTGAAGCAGGCATGCTAGCAGAAAAACACATTAACAACTTTATGTTATCGATAATTTTAAATGGTGTTACTAATGAAGATGCTGTTGTCCGACTCTTTCCTTATACATTACAAGGAGCAACCGGATCCTGGTATTTTTCATTACCATCAGGATCCATCACTAGTTGGGACATTTTACAAGATCAATTCTTGACTAAGTTCAGCGATGACAGATCTACAACAACACTGACCAATGATCTATCAAATCTAAAGGTTGAATCAAGAGAACCTATCAAATATTTTAACTCGTGTTTCAACAAGCTTTTGAATAAAATTCCGACCGCTTCTAAGCCTAGCAAAGAAGTTCGAAGTGAATGGTACATACCTGCTTTACCATCGAACATTGTTATTTTTGTTGACAGGGCTGCCAAGGCGACATTAGCTAAAAACATGAAGGAAGCGATAACGGTAGAGAAACGTATCTTAGCTTTAGAAAAGAAAAATGTTGTTGATGAAAGAATATCTAAGAAGGTTACTTTTAGAGATGATCCTAAGAAAAAGCAATCAAAAGACCCATTTGATTTAGAAGGATTGCAGAAAGTCCTAAAAACCATGTCTAACGAAATGGTTGACATTAAGAAACAAGTAGCAGAGACTTCTTCAAAAAAGCCCTACAAGTCTTATAGGAAAAATCCTTCAACTGATTCAAAGCCACCCAATGCTATAATAAATGCAGAATCAAAAGAAGAGGAAGAGGAATTTTCTAATGAGGAACCTATCGATGAAGATGAAGTTGTAGAAGTACAGGGAATGTGCGACTTTATTATTCCAGACGAAGAGGATCAAGAGGTATTACCAGTTAGTACTAGAAGTAGAAATCAACCCGATCCTCCACAACCTAGTCCTAAACAGAAGAGCGCAAGCTCAACATCTAAAGATGAAGTCGCAGGTAAGAATTCATCACCAAAAGTGATTCAAACAAGCCCAGTCCAATCCGATCCCTCAAATCCATCTAAAACACTGATTGTTTCTAATGAGATGGAGTATAATATCGTTGAAGATATGAAGAAGACTAGGGATAACATTACTTTTCATGAATTGAGCAAATTGAAACATCAACATAAGCTACTTTTGAAAGAGTTACATGCAATACCAGTTGCACCTCTTCCTGCTTTTGTAATATCGCAAGCTTCTCATGAGATGGGAAGACCTCCAACTAATACAACAAATAAAGTTGATCCAAATGATATTGCCTTAATTGAAGGTAGGTCAAAATCCCATACTCCTCCATTCCTTCTTACTTACGAAATTTTCAATAAAAACTTGCATAATTGTTTGGTAGATTCAGGAGCCTCATCTAATATTTTGCCTAAAACGATATGTGCAAAGTTAAACATCTAACCAAAAAAATCTATAGTATGCATAGTTCAGCTGGACCGATCGCAAGTTGAAGTAATCATTGAGCTAAATCAAGTTACCATAAGGCTGTCATCTAATCCAAAGGTATGTCAAGTTATTGATATTTTAGTTGCAGACATTCCCAAATTTTATGGCTTAATTCTTAGTAGGGATTGGTCTGAAAAGCTTCATGGATACTTTGTGACCGACTGGTCAAATATGTGGCTCCCTTACAATGGTAAACCGAATTAGATAAAGGTTGGGCAAGAAAGACACCAAAAATACATAGTGAAGGAATTGGAAGGAGACAATGAACCTATAGCATACATCAACAATATAATTGGCAACTATTCTGTTGACTCTTTCTTAGGAAATTCCAATGCTCATACTTCGCCTTACTTAAAACATTATGTTTTGTCTCAAGTAGAAAATTTTTCTCAAACAAGTAGTTCTAAATGTATTAATTTTATAGATAGTCCTATAAATAAATATTTATTTTGGAAATTATTTTTTGATGGCTCCAAGTTTAACGATGGAGGGGGAGCAGGATGTGTATTAGTTCGCCAGAGGGAAACAAAACTATGCTAACATGTAGACTCGAGTTCTATTGCACAAACAACACTGCAGAATATGAAGCTATACTCCAAGGACTGTACAAGGCAATAAGATTAAATATAAAGTATCTACAAGTCTTCGGAGACTCTGAGATTGTTATTAGACAGGTACGAAATACTATACATTGTCTATCAGGTCCTTTGAAACATTATTAATCTTTAGTGCAAGATCTGACTGAACATTTTATAGCATTTAATATTTCACCTATTCCCAGACTCCAAAATGTTAGTGCTGACCTCCTGGCTAATGTAGCCTCCAAGCTCATCCCCTCAGATGAGTATAGCCCAGACAAATTCTCAATCGAATTGATCTTTAGGCCCTCTATCCTTGATAATGTTACAAATTGGAAAATTTTCAATGATGATCATGATATTATAAGTTTCCTGACATCTAAAGGATCTTATACTAATCAGATAATTGATGAGGACCAACATGACAAACATTTACAACAAGAAAGCATTAATAATGTTATACCCAAATCTGTAGTCAAGTTGGAAGATTTATATGATTTGAAATACTGATTTAAGAGATCTACCAATTCAAAACTTCAGAGTTCAACTCTAAACTATGAACTAGTAAATCTAGGAATGGATACCAAGCCACGGAATATCAACCTAGGTCTTGGCCTAGCCCTAGAAGAAAAATTAGCCTATGTTTGTCTCCTGAAACAGTACAAAAGTGTCTTTGCCTGGAACTATGATGAACTTAAGACTTACGACACTTCAATTATTCAGCATACTATCCAAATGATAGCTGATGAAAAACCTGTCCAACAAAAGCTGAGGAAGATCCATCCTAATTTGGAAAGTTAGATTAAATCAGAGCTCAATAAATTATTTAAAGCCAAAATTATTTTTCCCATCCGACACTCTATATGGGTTTCCAATATGGTTCCCGTCAGAAAGAAAAACGAAGATATTAGAATTTGTATTGACTTTCGAAATCTTAACAAATCCTGTCAAAAGGATAATTTTCCCCTGCCTCCCATGGAACAAATATTGCAAGCCATTGTAGGATCATAATTAAGTTCTTTTTTAGATGGTTTCTCCGGCTATAACTAGGTTCTGGTCCATCCTGACGATCAACTAAAAACCACATTCAAAACCAAATGGGGTACTTACGCATATCAAAAGATGCCATTTGGTTTGATTAATTCTGGCGCTACATTTCAAAGGGCCATGGACATCACATTTAAGGGATTATTAAACAAATCAATGGTGATTTACTTGGATGACATAACAATATATTCTAAAAACATGGTAATCACCTTAAAGACTTAAAACAGATCTTCCAACGTTGCCAAAGGTACGGGATTTCACTTAACCCAAAAAAGTCCTTTTTGCATTAAGTGAAGGAAAACTTCTTGTATTTATAGTGTCAAAATTTGGAATCCATATTGATCCCGATAGAATTAAGGAGATTTTCAAAATATCCTTACCACATAATAAGAAAGCCATGCAATCCTTCCTTGGCCTGATTAATTTTGTCAAAAGATTTGTTCCAGATTTCTCGAGGATTGTATCACCATTACAAGCAATGATAAACAAGAATTCACTTTTCATATGGGGCCAAGAGGAATATGAAGTGTTCAATCTGATCAAGCAAGCGATTATTAATGCCCCATCCTTATCGACTCCAAATTTTTCCGATCCTTTTATTTTGTATACGTTTGCCTCTGATAAATCATATGCTGCAATACTCACTCAAGCCAATCAAGACAAGGCGGAAGCTCCAATTGCATTTTTTAGTTCAAAGCTACAAGGGGCTGCATTAAATTATTCTGATGTTGAGAAACAGGCTTATGCTGTTTTCAAAGTGATCAAATATTTTAGACCCTTTCTTCTTAAAACCCATACAAGATCATAGTGTTGTTTCCAGCGGTAAGAAATCTCTTAGTACAGAAAGACATGGGTGAAAAAAGAGAAAATTGGGTTACTGCCCTACAAGAATACGACGCCAAGATCAGAGCAGCAAATATTATAAAAGGACAAGGCTTTTGCAAGATGTTGGCCAGAGCATTGCTTATTTCTGAAATATCATCTCCAAATCAAGAGGTACAAATGTATGAGTAAGCCTAAACGATATTGAGTCGAGATATGTTGATATCATATTTTATCTAAAGAACGGATATGCTCCTTCAAATTTGGATTATAAAAAGAAAAGAGTTCTAAGATTGAAGGCTAAGATCATAGTGTTGTTTCCAGTGGTAAGAAATCTCTTAGTACAGAAAGACATGGGTGAAAAAAGAGCAAATTGGGTTACTGCCCTACAAGAATACGACGCCAAGATCAGAGCAGCAAATATTGTAAAAGGACAAGGCTTTTGCAAGATGTTGGCCGAAGCATTGCTTATTTCTGAAATATCATCTCCAAATCAAGAGGTACAAATGTATGAGGCAAGCCTAAACGATATTGAGTCGAGATATGTTGATATCATATTTTATCTAAAGAACGGATATGCTCCTTCAAATTTGGATTATAAAAAGAAAAGAGATCTAAGATTGAAGGCTAAGCAATATCAACTCGTAAATGACATACTCTTTAGGATGAATTATGATTCTGTTTTCCTTCGATGTCTTGAGAAATCTGAAGCTGAAAAGGTGTTGTAGGAACTCCATGATGGACCAGCAGGTGGACATTATGTGGGAGATGCTACAGCACATAAAATTTTACATGCATGATACTATTGGCCTACATTATTTAAAGATGCGCATAGCTATGTAAGGAAATGTCATATTGGTCAAACTGTTGCTGGGAGACAAAAGAAACCATCATTTCCTTTGCAACTAGTCAATATCAATCAACCTTTTGATCAGTGGGGATTAGATATAATAGGTGAGATCGCTCCTCACTCTTCTAAACAGCATAGGTATATCCTTACAGCTACAGATTATTTTACTAAATGGGTAGAAGCAGTTCCTCTCAAGACAACTAATGCTAAACACATCATTGATTTCATAGATCAGTTCATAATCATCAGGTTTGGTTTACCCTCTGCTTTAATGTTTGATAATGCATCATATTTTTTTGGCAATACTATGACTGAATTTTCACTTAAAAGAGGTTTTAAGCTTAAATACTCTGCCAATTATTACCCACAAGGGAATGGGTTTTCTGAATCAATGAATAAACTTAATCAGAGTCATTAAGCGAACCATCGATCAGAATCATAGAAATTGGCACAAATCTTTGATGTATGCTTTGTGGGCAGACCGAATAACCTAAAAGGCTTCCATTGGCACTTCTCCTTTTAATCTAGTTTATGGGAAAGAAGTAGTTCTCCCCACTCATCTAGCAATTCCTTCTTTGGCCTTAGTTCAATTTATTGACGAAACACCAACTTCATCTCTACAACTAAGACAAATGCAGATCCTTAAGCTAGAAGAAAAATGAGAACAGGCTAAAATCACACACGCTTATCATCAAGCATTAGTAAAGGCTTCATTTGATTCAAGTATGGTATCTAAGAAATATTTTCAAATTGGAGATCTAGTTTTGAAATGGGACAAGGCTCACGAAGAAAAAGGCAAACATTCTAAATTCCAACAAATGTGGCTTGGCCCATTCCAAATTGTAGAAATCATAGGTCCATCCACTTTCATGTTGCAAGATTTAGCAGGGAAAAGAGAATCTTTACCTGTTAATGGGCAAATTCTCAAAAAATACTTTTCATAGAAGATAACCTCTTCTATTTTTGTAAATTAGTATTTATAGCTTTATTTTGATAATAAAACAGGTTGTAAATGGTTAAACTTTGGGAATTCATGAAAAAGATTAGTGTTTCTTTTAGATTTTGTTTTTTCGCTTGTATAAATATATCTGATTTGGAAAATTGATCATTATTATTAAAACATACATTCAAATGCTATAATCCTGAAAATGTTACTAGTTTCAGCCTTACGAATTTTGATGAAAAACAACCTTTTGTCGGAATTTGTTTTATATCAGTAAATTAAAAGCATCAATAACAAAACAAAGATTCTTTGTAGAAAATCTCTTTTCAAAAACTCTACAATTTTCGTCCAGAGCTATTCTTAAGGAACCAATGACTTCCTCCCAACCTAGGGCATTACGAGTTTCAAGGAATAATCCAATGATACACTATAAGCTTAAAGAATAAAAGGTCTCATCAAGAGCCGACTTATCATGATCATAGATATTATGACTTGCTGACATTGCCAAAATTACATACCAAAACAGGGCAATGGCTCAAGATTGTTGCAATCAAAAGACAAGGGGTCTTATCACGAGCTATCTTTTTTAACAAAGTTATAAATCAAGCACTGTCATAATTTGGCTACCAAACCAAGACATTGTTCTTTAAAAAAAACAAAAAACAACAAGTGTGGATATGGATTTATCTTTGAAAATTGTATATTTCTCCAAGTAGGATACAAGAGCATTGCTGGGTAACAGGTAACCTTGTCGAGGCTATGAACGCCTGCTGGCAGTAGAGGCTTTACCTCCGACAAATGAGCATACTTAAAACTGATCTACAAAGAAGCCTTCGTTTTTATCTTTATAAACTAAGTAGTGACTGATGTAAATACGATGACTAGCTTTAGGAAGTAAATAATCAGAGTTAACACAGAAGAAACAAACTACTATTGACAACTGAAAGCAGGATACACCTTATATTTCTATAATAAAGTTTGATTTTCCAGAAAATATTTCTGTTTTGGAAGTTTTGAAAATTCAAAAGATAATCAGAGATAACTAGTTCTTTCTAGTGAATCGCCAATTGTTGTGGCCAGCAAAAACCCCCCTTTTTATTTAGTTCTAGCAATAAAGTTAAATAAATGGGGACCCTTCTAAAAAATAAAAACTAGCACTCATGTTTCCCTTTGAATAAAACATGCTATCAAAAACTTAGGAAAACACCCACAAAACCCAAAAAACTAAGTTTTATGATAAGTTCCGAATAAAATCATTTTCTTAACGATAAAACATCGCATCACAAAGGGTAATGGGGAACATCATATAAACAAGCTATCCAAAATTGCGAAAATGCGATGCGAGATCACGCGCCTTGAAAATCCATAGCGCATCGCAGATTTTATACGCTGCAAGTATCACCTAAGGTAAAACATCCCGATCCGGCGATATGCGATAAGGAATCTCACAAATCGCAACTCGCAGAATCATAAGGTAATGAATGATTGTTAACAAACGGATTAGCGATATTGCGAAGAAAATCACAAAATCAATTTATCGCAGATCTGCAAGGCTCATCATTCAATAAAGCATTTCTCGTAATCCGATACCAAGTTATGGACATTAATTTCAATTTAATGTTTAGTTGGTGGTCATTTATGAGATAAGATTTATATTTGATCAAAAGGTTATTTCATGTAGGGTGATATATCATTTCGGCATTAAGAGCTTTCCCGTCACCTTACCTTTTACCATTATTCTTTCCTTGCTTGTAAATTTGTAGGAGCGGTAAGAAGAGTAATATACGCAGTCGTGTGTAGAACGTAATGGGAAAAATGGGAAAAGCTCCAGTTGCAGAAGACAAAGAAATGACGCCCTTATACACAGACACCACCTGTAACAAAGATGCCGACATAAGTACTTGGGAAGGCATGTACAGCTTACTCGAAGAAGAAAATCTCAGGGTTATGGAGGTTAAAGCAACAACAGATTCACATAGGTCGTCTGAGGCGTCAATTACTGAATTTGCATGTTCATTCTTGCACTGGATAGCGACAAGACCGAAGATCCTTCCATACACGGACATGGTCAAGTAGGTACTAGACAGTGTTGATATAGCTGACAGAAAATTCAAGACTGGAGGCCTAGACCTCATTGGGTCATTCACTGCACAAGATTTAAGGCTTATGTATCATCTACCAGAGCCACAGGCAACCTACAACAAGCAGTTCGTGGAGAAGTTTGCCAAAGAAAACGAAAAGTTGGCAGAATGCAGCAAAAAATTGGTTGGTAAGGGAAGAACCATTGAAAAAGGGCAAAGCACGCTGACCAAGCCTTGTTGAAACCGCGAAGGAGGCAAAAATAGCACTTGGGAAGCCCGGATTAGAAAAAGGAAGGAGTTTCCGATGCGCGATTAGCGCGCTGGTCGAAACCCCTTGAGAAGGAAAGCCCCCAAGTGTTCGGTCCCATGTAAGCCGGAAAACTGCGCAGAAAAGCACTAAAGGCTAAAGGTGGGACCCATGCTCTAAAACTGACAGTATTTAACAGGTAAACCCTTGAGCGGTAAGCAGAGTTGGTTGAAACTTAGTGATTCCATTCAGAGCTCAAAGTGTGGCAGCAGAAGAAGCCGCTACAGCGGCAAACAACGTCATTGACTGTGTCAATAAAATCCTTCACAGAGCAAACCTCATATCAGAGACCGCTCCCGGATTCCTCCCAAAGGCATAACAACTGCAGATGATCTGGAGTCAGAAAGCTGAGGAAAAGGCAAAGTCTATCAAGAAGTTAACTAAGTTAAACTAGGATACTTACTGGCATTACTTGGTTAAACCGCACAGTCAATGCATGACTCTTAAATGCCTCATGAACTATGTTGAGAAGATAGCGCCGACACTTGCCGATTTTGTTTTCGCAGGGAAACTAAAATCAGAGGTCGGCCAGCCAACCCTCCTCAAGCTGATGCTGAATGATTGCGACCACAGAGAACAAATACATAGATAGTTAATTTCCAGATTCAATTTTAGTTTTAATTTTGATTTATTTTTGCCTTAGATGAGGACGGTCATTTAAACCTCCTCCTATATTTTTGTAATAAACTATTTTTAGTATTTAGGAAGTAGTATTTTAACCCGTCTCATGCATTTAGAGAGGGGTCTTGAAATTTGTCAAAAACGTTTCCTCAAAACATGCAATTTTGCATCCTCAGGGGAGGTTTTGATGAATGAATGGAACAAGATTTATTGATATCTGTGTTTAATATCTGCTACTGAAATGCACTTTTGTACCCTTAGTAGATGTTGAATTAGGAAGAGATAAATATATATTGTTGAAGCTCATGAGTAGAACTTGTTATGAATGGTACTTTTATCTCTTAATGGTTTCTGCTTATGTGTCAAAGTAATATTTTATGCTCAGTTATTTATATATGAAAGCTTGAATGTTTGAGTTATTATTTGGCACTTCTGTATGGTAATGACTATTTTGTTTATGCTCAGTATATGAGTGACTTATTATGCGATATGCTTCTCACAATTGTTTCAGCTAACTTTTTATATGAAACAATTCATTTTTATCCAATTATTTTCTTGTCGCGATTGAATGATCTTTATTACCAATTGTTGTTCAAAATCATTTTAGATCGCATAAGTGAAAAGTTGAATCCCGGGTTAGTTTTAGACATAAATATTTTTGTTCATTAGAATACAATTGCATTTTTAGATTAGACTTAGATTAAAACAATTTTACTTAGAAATCTTTAGAAAACATAAATATCAATTCTTTTCAACACACACAAATTGGGAAACTAATCCCATTATCCCTAGTCGAACCCACCATCCCAAACATAAAAGGAGCTGCTTTCAAGGTCTGGACCGGGTGGGTATCCCCCTTGTTGTAGACCCGATTTTAGGGGCTTCAACACACCTATATTACACCTACCTAAAATTTCTTTACTGAACCCAAGTTAGGCACCTTTAATTGTGTAGAATGTTAGAGTGCTTGATTCACTATAGGAAATGTTGTGTCATTACCTCCCCACCACAAAATAACTAATATCACCACCCTTAAGCAAGTATACTTGAACAACCAACTACCCAATGTGAAACCATGTCAACCATTTAGACCAACATATGATAGTCCAATAATATTGTATCCTTGGTTTTCCAAGCATTCATATACGTTTGATGCACTTATTAACACTATTGTCTTACCATATTAACATACACAATCCATCACATTGTCAATTTGTGTCATCCTCCATTGTAGCCTACTACGTAGCACCTTACTGTTGTCTACCCTTACTAGGAAATACATTTTTGGTCCTCCTAGTCGATGTGCTAGTACACCATCCTAACCATCTTTCATTTTCCACCTTTAAGTTGATCACAAAGACTACCAAATCATATAGATGTGCCATGCACCCTTAATCAAGTTTTCCCAACACACCACATATCATACCATTGTCAATGACACTTCAAGTTAGAGCCTTATGGTGGCTAATACTAGTGTGAGAGTTCACTAAGGAACTTTTGACCAACTCATATAGCCAAAAAATGGCAAATGGTTTCAATGTGTGAAAGTATTCATTAAAATTTTAATTCATGGTTGGGTTACTTTCTTTTTTAACTGAATATACCATTGGCTAACTGGCCTTTTATATGTTACTTTATTTTAATAATAAAGTGTAGCTTTGTTTTATGTTTAGGTAATGGAATCAACAAGATATATACTTAGTGTGTTTATACACAACAACATTCATTATAGAAAACATCAAATTGAATAATTATCTTTATAAAATGTGTAACAACCCTGGTGAAAATTCCATGTAATAAAAGTTAATAAAGATGAAATAATAACCACGGTTGATGGGACACTTATTCCAAGCTGAATGTTGGGAAAGATATCCTAGTGTGGATGCTCATTTGGTTTATTATGGCTAAGAAAATTGGAAAAGGCAATGGCTAAGGCTTTGGAAATACAAAATGGCCTTTTGGCACATTTATTTATGAAAATAATGAAAATTAGGAGAAAAGGAAGGTGAAAGGTCACGAGTTGCATGTGACGAAGAAAATGAAGGAAAATAATGGAAAATGAAGAAAATAGAGGCCTAATTGATAAAAAGGATTTTGAGGATCAATTTGTAACCTTTTGTCAGTTTAGTTTTGGAGCTCTCTCATTATTTTCTCTCTCTCTCTCTTTGTATCTCACTCACTCTTGGACACAAAGTTTTCTTGGAGCACTTTGACATAGGATCAAGAAACAAAAAGAAGGAAAGAGGAAGGAGAGAGAAAGCAAGGAAGAGCATGATCAAGCAAATACAGTAAGATTTTTTGTAGGTATCAATTTGCATGTGTGTTTGCCTTGCTAGATTTGGCATGCATGGTATTGCATGAGTTTCTTTGTTGTTATGGCATGGGTTTTGTTAGGGGTGACAATGTTTTCAACCTAGCATTGTCATTTTTGGATAGCCATGGTGTGATGGGGTTCTCATGGTTTGATTGAGTTGGATTTCTGGATGGATTCGAAGTTGAGTGAGGTAGATCTTTGAATGATAAAACACATGGCCTAGTGACCCCTGAACCAGACTATGGGTTGTGGTAAAGTTAGATTTTGTGTTGTCTCCATGGGCGTAGGAATCCTTGACCAGTTAATGGCGAGATATACGGTAAAGACTAGAGGTGGTTTCCCTTGATTAGACCTATGAATCCTTGTCGGTGAATGACGGGATATACAGTAAATCATAGAGGGTGGTGTCTTGGTTTAGGGCGTAGTGCTCCTTGGATAAGACTATGGATTGTGGTAAAGTCTGAGAGACTAGGAGACAAGAAAATTCCTCATGGTGTAGGTGAAGAAATCGAGTGGCATCAATGTTTGTTTTGGCATATGATCTAATGGAGATCATGGTAAAGCCTATTATTACATGTTTATTGTGTTGGCCTAGTGATCTAGGATGGATTACGGTAAAGTCTAGTTTCTATTGATGAGTGTGAGGTGCTTTAGCCTCGGGATGCCCTGGTTCGTGCTTTTGGTTTGAGTCCCACATTCATGCTTGGAATATGGCACGAGGGTGAATGGATGAAGAAAGAATTGGCTCAAACATTCTATGATCGAGTGGAACATGGTAGTCCCATCTGGTTTGGATTTTTCATTCATTAATAAGAAGTTCTTTACTTGGTGTCTTATGTGTAAATATATTGGTTTATATGTGGATTCTATGGATGATGTATCATTTATATTTATGTTGTTATTATGCTAGTTATAAGCATGTATTATGAGAGTGATGATGTATGGCTCTCCTTATGTTTTGATTTGTAATTGAATGAATAATGTATCTATGACCTAATAGATGATAATGTAGCTAATGATATAAGGGAAAAATTATTCTTAGCGATTATCAGATAAGTATGATACCCCTATGCTCAGAGATGTTGTTTAAACATGTAGATTACATATTTGTGATATGTTTGACGAAATGCTTGTCATGGCTAGTAGGGGTCAAATCTATACCTTGTCATTGTTTTTTCAAATGCGTCATCGTTATGTTGTGTAAATTCATTTCCGAAAGTGTCATTGAGTTTTGGGTAGTGACCTGGGCTCTGGGCCTGAAAAGTGTCTCAAATCCCGGAGACGCAGGAAAACCACGGGGCATAAAATTCCCTAGACGCATGCATACCCATGTTGTGGGAGAGTCCAAATCCTCCTGGACGCATGCATGCCCATATCAAGGGAGCGTCCAAGGGTTTGGTGGGACCCAAAGGTTGGTTATCTGAGAGGTTGGCATGGTTCCTGGGAGTCCAGTTGCTGATGTGGAAGGTTTGTATGGTGTGTTTCCATTGATTACACTTCCTTAAAGTCACCTAGGAGGTTGAAACCCATCATAGTGGTCTCTCATCACATGTTTACTCTGATTGGCATGTTACTTTGGAAGATGTGGGAGGAGGGTGTTACAGAGTGGTATCAGAATATGGTTCACCCCTCGGACTAAGTGGACGGTGTGCGTTGGTCATGCATTCATGTAGGTTGCATGTGTGTTAATCATCCTTGTGGTCTATATGCTTGTTGCATATGCATGGTGTCGGTCATGGTGGTACTGGTGTCACCATGCGAAAGAGGATCTTGTTGTTGTGAAGTGTGTCATCATGAGTGTATGATTGGTTACATGTTGTTTATGCTTGCATATTATTAGTATACATTGGTATGGTTGTTGTTGCCATGCATGAGGTCATGGTATGTGTAGTTGATATGGTCATGCATTGATGACTAGAATCTAGCTAGAATGGTGGTTACATGGTTATATGTGTATGTATTATATGTATATAGTGGCTGTTATGATTATGTTATACATGTATTACGCTAATTGGTTGATCTTGAAGATGAGATATCCTCCGTGAATTTTGCTAAGGTACGTTGGTTTATCGTAATTTGGTTTAGCTGACATAGTATGCCTTGCAGGAAAGAGATCAAAATGGCTAGCAAGATGGTAGACTACAAAGACTCTCCCTATGAATAAGATAAACATTGTGGTGTTGGGTACTCTTCTGACTTAGAAGACATATTGAGAAGCTTGAAGGAAGAAATAAGGAGTAGTAAGGTGAACAATTACAAAATCATGCAGACACAAGAGAAACAAGCATATGTTAATGCTATACTTCTTTAGAGTTTATTAGAATTGCAGTGACAGGGGCCACTTCGGATCAGCTATAGACAGGAGGAGGAATATGGTAGTAGGTATCATGGCAGTCACAAGTCAGATAGAGATGACACAGTTAGAGATGGCAGATTGTTGGATACTTTGGATAGAAGACGTGATGGATACATGTATTATTCTAGTTCTAGTTCCGACAGACATCATGATCGTCATTGTTATCATCCTTACGGGAGGACTGATAAGAGATACTTGCTAGATGAATTTAAGAAATAAAAGCCACCTAATTTTGATGGAGACTTGAAGAAACCAGAAGATGCAGAGGCTTGGATACTTAGGATGAACAGGTTCTTTGAGTTGCATGAGTACACAAAAACATGAATGCCATAATTGTTATCTTCACCCTGAAAGGTAAAGCAGATATCTAGTGAGAAGATGTGAAGTGGGTCAGAGACATCAGGACAAAGGAATTGAGTTGGCATGAGTTCAAGAGGATTTTCAGGAACAAGTACTTGTCAGAAAGGTACTACAATAATAAGGCCAAAGAATTCTATGAGCTAAATATGGGATCAATGACAATTGAAGAGTACATGATTAAGTTCTTGGAATTATTAAGGTATGTACCGTATCTTAAAGGTGAAAAGACTAAAATTCAATGATTTTTCAGTGGTTTGCTATTAGCATTTAGAGATTATATTGAGTATGATGAGCCTCGATCACTTGAGGAAGTTATTGGGAAATTGAAGCATTGATATGAACAATCAAAGCGTAAGAATAAATCTCAATAAGGATGGAAAGGGAAGGATAAGGATAAAGGTGAGGGTAAATGGTAGCTGAAAAGAACGAGGCCTCATAATGCAGAAGAGAAAGAAAATGCGGTACCACAAGAGAATTTCAATGCAGCTAGACAGGGACATGGATCACAACAAAAACATAAAGGTGATGGTACTGGACGGTTGGAATGTTGGACATGCGGTAAGGAACACCTTAAGAGAGATTTCCCACAGAATCAGGGTGGTAGGCCTCATATATATAGTGCACGGGAGGTGCAGACTATTGGGGATGTTAGTTAGAGTGTTCCTCGTATCTATGCAACACTAGATAACAGATAGATAGACCATCATGCATCTGTCATTGAGATGGATGGTAAGCTTTTTGATCAAGTTGTTTCTATTTTGATTGACCTTGGATCTAATTATAGTTATGTTAGCCCTGAATTGGTGGATAAGTGTGGTTTGAATAAATAAGTGCACGTAGAATCTTGGTTAGTGTAGTTGGTACAGGTATAAAGAAGCGAGTTCATCATTGGGTGAGAGATTGTGCATTTGTTTTGAATGGTATGCCTATCACAACACACTTGAATGTATTACCATTGGGATCATATAGTATGATATTGGGTATGGACTGACTATGCCTTCATAGGACCAAGGTGGATTGTTATGACAAAGCCACTGAGTGCTTGGATCAAAATGGAGAACCAAGAGTCTTACAAGGAAAGAAGAAAACCACATCAATTAGGATGGTGACAACTATGCAGGCCATACGTAGTCACAGGAAAAGGTGTGTTATTTGCGTGCATATTTCTAGTGAAAAGGTAAGGAAGTTGAAGATGCAATTTTTTTGAGCAGGTACCTAGTTCTACAATAGTTTCAGGATGTGTTTCCCACAAATATTTCAAAGTCGCCACCTCACAAGGAAGTAGACGTTTCTATTGAGTTAGTTCCAGGGGAAACTCCAGCATCAAAAAAACCTTACAGGATGAGCACACCCGAGTTGATAGAGTTGAAGTTGCAGTTGAAGGAAATGTTGGAAAATGGGTACATTAGGCCAAGTGTATCACATTGGGGTGCACTGGTATTGTTTGTGAAGAAGGATGGTACTCTCAGGCTATGCATTGAATACAAGTAGTTGAAGAAAGTGACCATCAAGAACATGTATCCATTTCCGAGGATTGATGTATTGTTTGATCAACTGAAGGGAGAAGCAGTGTTCTCGAAGATCGACTTGAGATCAAGATACCATCAGGTACGCATCAAGGAAGAGGACATTTACAAGGCAACTTTCCAGACCAAGTATGGGAATTATGAGTTCGTTGTAGTTCCATTTCAACTTGACTAATGCTCCAACTACATTTATGTGCTTGATGAATAGTGTGTTGCATCCTTATTTGGATACATTTGTTATTGTGTTCATTGATGACATATTGGTATATTCTTAAAACGAGGAAGAGAATGTCGAGCATTTGGAAACAATGCTGAGGTTGTTGAGAGAGCATCAATTGTATGCTAAGCTCAACAAGTGTAGCTTCTTTCAGACTGACGTACACTACTTTGGACATGTTGTTTCCAAGGTGGGAATAGTAGTAGATCCAAAAAAGATAAGGGCCATCATGGAGTGGGAAGCTCCCAAGAATGTGGACGAGAAGAACTATCTGACACACGATCTTGAGCTAGTAGCAATCTTACAGGCATTGAAGATGTGGAGGCACTATCTTCTTGGTAGGAGGTTTGTACTGATTTGTGATCATAGTGGATTGAGGTATCTATTTGACCATCTGAATCTGAACTCCAGGCAAGCTCGATGGTTGGCCATGATCAGTGAGTTTGATTTTGAGATTAGATACATCAAAGGAAAGGAGAACAGGGTCGCAAATGCTCTTAGCAGGCGAATATAGGTAAGTCATATAGCAGTTATGATGTCCTATGAGACAGATCTACATGATAAGTTCTTACAGGTAGGTTAGCAAGATGTCAGGTATATGGAGATGATGCACAGGTTGCAGCGGAGTACAAGTACTTGTATAAGTAGTAGTACAGGTATAGGTACAAGTAGTGGTACAAGTATAGGTACATGTAGTGGTACAAGTATAGGTGCAGGTACAGGTGCACAAGATGTAGACTATTGTCTTACAATATATGGATTGGTCAGGTTTAGAGATAGGATATATGTGCTAAATAGCAGTGAGCTCAAGAAGGTGATCTTGAGGGAGTTTCAAACGAAACCATATTAAGGTCACCTGGGTTATCAAAAGATGCTGACAACAGTGAAGATAGTCCATTATTGGTTGAATTTGAAGAGAGACGTAGCAGGGTTTGTGGGTAAGTTCTTGGATTGTCAGTAGGTGAAGGCAGAGTGTAAGCATCCAGGTAGAATTCTACAACCAATTCCGATTCCAGAGTTGAAATGGTAGGTAATTTCCATGGAATTTATCACAGGTTTGTCGAGGACAGTGAGACAACATGATTCCATCATGGTAGTGGTGAATAGGTTGAAAAATGTAGCACACTTCATTCCAATGAAGTGTACATTCTCAGCTAGCAATGTAGCACAAGTATTCATCAGAAATGTGGTCATATTATATGGTGTTCCAAAGAAGATTGTGTCAGACAAGGATGTGAAGTTTGTAGAAATTTTGAATAATTTAACACATATTCAACAGAGATTATCCTGATCATGTACTATTGCGGAAAACATACACAATACCTAGGCTCCTCTACATTGATCATCAATATAGCAGCATCAATAACAATAAAACATCAAGAGCATTCACACATTAACACAGTATGTATCCCGGGGAAAGAATCTCACTAAAAACCCCAACTATCTGTATATTAATGATTGAGTCATGTAACATTACACAGCATAATACTTCTCACAAGTATCTCCACCTCTGTTACACACAATCAATACAACTCAGATCTGAATCAATCACTGGCTCAAATCTCTTTCACTGCTTGCTTGCCTCCGCTGCTCAATACCTGCACAAGAACCGGTGATAATTCCAAGGCAGCCACGTCTTTCCTTGGCTAAATCACGTGAGAACAAGCTACAATGTGGCAAAACTCATTGGCATACTCAATCCCCTGATTTGTGCAAGATCTGGTGCACAACTATAGTCACAACTTATAGCAATCTGATTCTCTAACACCTGTCCCTGCTGAACTGAACATGCACTGACATGCCACTGAGTTAACTGATGTATTCATTAGTTGTATTATGAGTTAATAACTTGTGAATTAATTAATAACTAATTCACCCAACTCATCTCTAGTCTATTTTCCAGTTAGACTAAATACAACCAGTTTAACAAAGCTAAACTGAACACAACTCCATCAACTGCACCTCCAGTCCACTAAACTCAACTCACTTGAGTTCTAACTGAAGTCCTGTATGAACATCTTAGTGACTCATAGGTAACCACGTATTTCCTTCTGGGATCTGCATGTACCACATCTGTAGCTCATCCTAAAGTGCTCCAAGAGAATAAGACAAAGTTTATAGTCTAAATATTATTATGAGCTAATAATATTTGACTGTTCTATATTTAGACTAAGCAGTCACTCCGCTGTGGTGTCACGCCGCTGTGGTCTAAAAATAGAAGTCCATCTATTTTTTTTCAACTTGATCAATCATCCATAAACAACAACCTGCAATCCATAGACATGATCCATATGTTTAAAAATAGACATAGTTTAAAAATACACTTGCGCCAAAAATAGCCTGCGGGCCCACTTAGTGAAGGCGACTCTTTTCACTAAGCTCCATCATCTTGTTGCAATCTCAACAAGCATTTCTTGTTGCACACTTTTCAACATAAATGCCCTTTCCCATATCCATACATTCAAGAACTGAAAAAAAATAATTTTTTGCTGAAAACACAAATTCTGGAAATTTTACAAAATACTGGAAAATGCAGAAATAAAAAAATCAGCAGGTACAAATAGTCATTTAACACATTTGAACATAGTGATTTTTGGTCAATGTGACCCTGGAAAAACTCCCTACAACTCTTGGGAAAACTAGTTTGAGAGCTCTTCTTTATTTCTGAAAATGCCTTTTTTACAGTGAGAAATATTCAGCAAAAAATCAGCAAGCAAATTTACAACTTATCTCTTTTCCCGTGCCTCACAACAAACTGGAAATTACAACAAATAGGACAACAATAAACGCTGTACGACCTCCTCGATTTTTGTACCCACTTTCAGCCTTAAATGCTACTGTACGGCCTGCATTA
>APFE030267385.1:399609-410024 GCA_000404065.3 Pinus taeda | reverse complement strand
TCACTTTTCCTTTCTAATTTTTCATTGACTTTATAAAAGTCACTTTAAAATTAGACTTAGTAACTTTATCACTTAAAAGTCACTTTTAAATTAGATTTAATTTTATAAAAATTATAAAGTTACTTTAGGAGAAAAATTAAATTCTTTTGGACACTTTTCCTTAGGCCAAAGATCAAAGCCTTAGGGAACCCCCTGTCCTCCGGTACCAAATTTCAACAGTAGTGTCTCCACAGGGCCAAGATTTTTCAAAGGTATTTCTATCTTAGGTCAAAGTTTCTTCTAGACTGAGCCGTGCAATTGTAGAGGAGACAAAGTAGTGTTTTCTGTGCTAAAGATGGCTAGGTATATGGTTAGACTTGTTTAGTGAATGAGCTCAAGCTTGTCTATTTTTGTTTTTTGTTTTTTTCAATATGACATCCTAAAATGTGATGATTTGTATGGCAATCCTTATATGACAACAATGTTTGGAAATATCCTTGTATGACAATTCCATTATGACAGTATGAAAATGATACATATGGATGGAAGTGACTCTTGTGATGATGACAATGATATGTGAAAGGACAACAATGATAAATGTCAGTGATCCATATGAAAATGACCTTGATATATGAAAATGATCCATATGACAGTTGTGACAGTGCCTCTATGACAATGATGTGTGACCGTTCCTCGATGCCAGATGTCACAATGTATATGATAATGATGTGTAAGACAACAATGTCTATGACTATGATGTTCATGACAATGATGCTTATGACAATGTTGATAATAATTCTTGCGACAAGGATAGGAGAGCTTGTGAATACCTCCTAGAGAGGTATGTTTGATGCTATATTATGATGATTTAGTATGATCCAAGATTGGCCTTAGGTGGCCTTATGTGGTTGATGATGAAATATTTGTCTCATGATATTTGTACATTGTATTTCAACTGAACATTTGATGAATATCTAAGAAGAATAATTTGTTCGGGTTTTTCCCTGGTCTCTGACCTAAATCTTGGTGTCTCTATCATGCATGCTTTTCTTCTATTATTTCTTACTGTTCCATTGCATTGTTGATGTTATTGTTCTCTTTACATAATTGCTAATGATGACATGATGTTATGGGGTGAATGTCATTTAAAAGTGTTGAATTTTTTTAGAAATGCAATTATCTACAACATAGAACAAACTAACCCTAAAGATTAACAAAATTTTTATGGGATGTTAGGTCTCTCAAGTGCACAAGAAACTTTGATTCCGTGGCCTCCAAGTCAAAAAGGCAGGGCAAGTAAAAATACTCGTAACATGTAATTTGTGCCCAACCCAAAAGGGATTTCCTTTTGCAGGCACCTTGAACTCACAAAACCCCTGCCAGAGCATTGATCCCTAGGACACATGGGCAGATGTGGTTCATTTTTCTCAGATATGTTTTGGTGGATGGGCACATTTTAAGGAACCATCTCCAATACATAGACTCACCTCAGTTCTTCGCGAACCCCAAAACCCTTAATGCGACAGAAGCTTGTGGGTCCAATGCAAAGGGGAAAGACCACCTTGACCTCACCATATTTTCCAATTGTTGCCATTGGGCATGTAACATACTCACATTCAATGACAGCGATATATGGCGATTCTCTGCAGAGGAAGTAAACCCTAACACAACTTGAAAGATCCATTTTCACTTAACAATAGTAGCTTATGACACTCTAATGGAGCTCCAAATCCACAATAAAATTAGAATTTATAGACTAAATTAGAAAAAGAAAGGGGTTAATTCTAATCCCATAACTGTCCAATTTTATTTTTATATAAAATATTCAATCCGTTTTATGGTATTAATTACAATTTGACCAAATTTGATACATTCAAACTAATTCCATTTGATTATTATAATTTATCACCATTTTTGTTCTAATTTAACCTTTAATGGATATTCTTCCTTCATCTCCTCTTTATTCTAATCTATTCGAGTTGAACTCTATTCTATGTTAATCCAATACAATATTGATATTAATATTATTATAATTTAATAAAATAAAATAAATTTTAATTTTAAATAAAAAATTTAATCCAATATAAATATTTACGGTTTCTCTTTATAACATTAATAGCCTTTAGACCAAAATAAAATAAATTTATTATACTCATTAATTTCATTTTTAATAGAGTTTTATTCCAAAATCTTCATTTCCAAAATGGTTGGTTATGATTTGGGCTAACCTAGATTCAATCCATACTACGCACCAACAAAACCCTTAATCACTAACTCTTTCAGCAATGATCCGCAAGCAGATCACAGTCTCACCCAAAGTGACTATGGGAGGATACATAACCATGTTTCTGCAACCTTGAGAGATGATGCGATGTGGTGTTTTATATTATCTTTGATTCTTAATATTCATAAATTACTTCACTGCATTCATTGAATCACTAAACGTATCACATGAAGCCATAAATCATCACTGCACTGTAATAAACTGCTACGATACAATAGATAATAAACAAATATACACATGAAGACACAAATTTTACGGTGGTTCATCCCAATGTGGGACTATGTCCACAAGAACCGTTGCTTATAATAATAATTTTGTACAACAAACAGTTCTTAGCCCACACACTCAGCTGCAGGTTGTCTGCGCACTCAGTTACAGAATCAGGCCTCTGCGCACTCAGCTGCAGAGCCTCGCTTTTCTTGCCCAAACCACATATCACAAAGATACAACCATTCAATTCAAGATGTGATTCTATTCTCCTCTCCTTTATTATTCACCCCTATATATACTATTACATCAAGGGACATATCATCAAATTACCATGGTCCACATACCATGGACTCGCCTAATACAAGCTACTATGGTCTGAAAACCATTGATTTTTTTACAAAATTACAAAAGGAAGGGGCTTCACCCTATCCCGAAGCCCTTATACCACGTGGTATATCCAAAACTTCTCCGTTGCGTGGTCCACTTCGCACTCTGTTGCACCCTCCACTGCATGCTTCACTCCACAAAATGCAGAGTTTTTGTCACAAACTAGGCCAAGTTGGGTTGCACCCAACAAACCCCCAACACTCACATGTCACTCGTCCTGAGCCACTTAGCTGTTTTGCCTCTGATTTTTGCTGCGATGCTGTTGTATGCTTTGTGGAACAGTTGCAAAATTTCTGCGACCTTCTTTTGTTCACCGTGCACCTCATGTAATAGTGCTTTTGTGACATGTTCTGTAGCTTTCTACCCCATCATTGTCTCCCTCTAACGAAGCTCTTGAAGCTTCTCATCTACTGTTTGGGATAGCTGAAGAGCCTCATCCTTCCATAGTTGAGTTCTCTCCACCAAAACCTGCTCTTCCTTCTTCAATTCTTCTATATTTTTCTGGAGGGCGTTTCCCTCATTGATCTTGGTGAGCTCCTGCGAGATTGGTAAGGTCTTTGTATTTGCCCGAATCTCTTCCAATTGTTGATGTCTCTGCTGAATTTCTTCCTGCAATTTATGTACATTTGGATCTTCCTGTAGTGAAGTCCAAATCTGTAAACTCTCATCTAAAAGTTTTCCACAGTCTGCCACTGCTGCAGAGATGCTGTCCATTATATCCTTTAGGTCAGTCTCCTTTTGATCTCTTGCATCCTGTGGCGTGGTTGGTTGCAACTTCATTTGCAACTCACTGATCTGCATTTCATATTTGAATTTCACTGCGAAAATTTTCTCCTTATAACATTTCACTGCAAGGTCGAGCTTCGCAACCTTGTCCTCTACCGGATCTTCTTCTCGGACATCAAGGTCTAAAATTTCTCTGCACGTTGCTTCCAATGCCTCCTTGATCTTCTGGTGCTACTGTGCTACTTGATCCATTTCTTGGATCAGCTACTCGAGCTTCTGCCAAAGTGCAGTTCGCTCTTTTTCTACTTGAATATTTAGCTGCGAGGTGTGTTGTTTGTGCAACCTCAACTCTTCTATAATTTCCAAGTGTAGATTATATAATATTTGCAATGACACTGCTACGATGTTCATATTGACATGCTTCCATTCCTTAGCTTGCTTATGTAGTTTAGCGGAGTAAAATTGCAGGGATCCTTCAGGTATCTATGCTAACATCGTTGCAATCATAGGCTCTATCCGCCTTTCTACTCCAACCCTTTCCTCTATATGTGCTGGTTGTTTGACGATTTGCGCCGATATCTTCAATTCTGCAATCCTCTCTTCGACACCGTCAAAAGTGTGCCATAGCGATCTTCTAACCTTCTCCAAGATTCTATTGCTTCTTCTTGTAACCTGCCCCCAATTTGATCCAAGTCCCCTTCAGTAAGGACCATTGGCATGACACCCTTTGTGTTGTCGACCTTCTGCTTCTCCTTGCTCTTTGAGGCAGCTTCGTCCTCTGCCTTCCTTTTATCTGAGACAACAGGCTTTGTCTCTGTTTTTTCTGATTCTATGTTCTGCTCTTCTGGAGGATCCTGGTGACCCTCGTCATGTATACCCTCTTCTTCTAATTCCTACTCATCCTTGTCTTTATCTTTTCCACTTGATTCGGCGTGTTGCGTTGTATCCTCCTTTATTGCATTGTCTTCTGGTTGTGTTTCCAATGCAGTCATCCATTCTGCGGGCCACTTTTGTGTCTGTTCTAAGAGATCATCCTATGTAACCAAATATGGCAGGGTATGCCATTTCTTGCTTGTATCCATGCGAGTTTGTATATACACTCTATGAAAATTGGTATTGAACTTCACAATAACGCTATACTGTTCACATAGGCTCGATGGAAGGCGAGGGTGCTGACTCACTAACATATGCAAATCCATATGATACAATATGAAGACCATCCTACTTTCCATTGCTCGCGATGATTGGGTGGTAAACCATAGTGATGCATACTGGGCGACTTCACATACATCTGATGCTACTAGGGGAAACTGTGAAACCTCCGGCTCTCTCCATGCTAACACTGCAATAATCAAAATTAACCACGCATAGTGAAATGTTTTACCTTTTTCCTGGACCTCACGACAATCATCCATAAATTCTTTGCAAAGGTACTTGACCCAGTAGTATTGAACCCTATTGGCGCACTGCGCAGCTAATGAAACCATCGTTGCAGGGACTTCATTATCCCAACACTTTCTCATGATCTTCCCAGCGAATATGTGTGCCGCGAAGCGGACTGCCTGGTTGTTAATTGAGTTTATATCATATCCCCTCTTTCCTTTTGTTAGACTGAACCTCTTCATGCTCTTGGATATGGTGCGGTCCTGATCTTTTCCTACAAATTATTCTATGGGGTTTCGCCCTTGATATGGAAGTTTGGTGATTCTCCATATCAACATTGGATCTATAGTGATTTTATTTCCCATCCATAAGCATCCATCGTGCACCAGTATGAGAAACTATCACACACAAACCGTGCTCCCCGGAATTATGCCGAAGTGCGACACATTCAACATGTTCATCAATCTTGACTGCGCCAGTCCATTTGCCCAATGCTGTGGCTCTAACCTCATCACTTCGCTTTCTGGGTAGTTTACTTGTTTCAAATAGCGGTTTGGTGTGAAATGTGGGTATTTCTTCCTATTGTTGAAATCGTAGTCTGCGAACTTTAGCTATGGTATTTTCCCAAGTAATTCCCTCATAAATGGTACTTCCTCTGGCAGTAGGGGTGTGAAGGTGCCAAAATTCGCATCCTTCGAGTCTTTTACTAGTTTAGCATTCAATTTTCTGGAATGTATGGCGATGATGACGATGGAAATGCTACGCCCTCTGTTTCCATCTTCTCTGCGTGCTCCGCTTTTTCCTCACTATCTCTGATTTTCATAGCTTCTTGTTGAGGTTTGACAAGTTTCTTATAATTCTTTTTCTTTGTTCTCTCTTCCTTGGTTGGTTTCTTCCATGGAGATCTCCCCTGTTTTTGTGATAATTGTGCTGCGGTTGATGCCGCTGTGGGCGTATCAGATTCCATGATTCCAAATAATCCCTTCTCATGAAAATTACGAACAATTTCTTCCCAAGAATGCTCAAACGACATACGACAATGAGAATTCTACAACTTCTTCGCACTATCAACACTCGAACTCTTAATTCATCAAAGTTCCAAATCTGGGAGGGACACAAATTTTTATAGCAATTTTGTGTTTCTAACATCATCATTAGCTTAGATTTATCCAGTTTGTGTTCAGATTGTGTCCATTAATTGCATATCTATCCTTAGATCTTGTCAATTTGTCCTCATAAATGCAACTTTCCGTGTGTTTTAACGTTAACTTATTCCTTTTAATAGTGATATTTTTTCAGCGAATTTTGACACATTCATATCATAGCGAACAATCCTTCTTCCATCACATCTCCTATGTACTTTGACATAATCCAGATTGTAGCGAATTAACTCATTACGTCGAAGCTCTCTGCACTGGCGTAATTTATAGTCCAATGCCCACTTTCAACTACAGGTGGCACTAAGACTCTTCTCATTTCTTTCTTATAGCGAGGTTGTAGGGACATGGTTGTCCTTGTACAACTTCAACCTGCTGCCATTTACTCTTCCCTTAATCAATTCTCCATTTAACTTAGCTAATTGAATTGCGCCTCCATCAATAATATGCTTAATAATATATGGGCCTAACTAATGCATCTTGAATTTTCCTGGAAATTTCACAAACGTACTGTCATATAGGAGAGCAAGGTATCCTACTTGAAAATTCTTTTGCTTAATATGCCTGTCATGCTAGGCCTTTTCTCTTGCTTTTTGTACCAGCTGATGAAATTCTACTATGAATCTATCTTCCTCCAAAGCAATCAACTACGCCATTCTTTCCTTCATTATATCAGGGTTTTCAATATCTGTAAAAGCGACTATGGGAGAATACAGAATCAGGTTTTTGCAACCTTAAGGGATGATGCAATGTATTGTTGTATATTATCTTTGATTCTTAACATTAATAAATTACTTCGCCGCATTCATTCAATCACTTAACCTATCACATGAAGCCATAAATCATCACAACATATAATAAGAAAATATACACATGAAGACACATATTTTACTGTGTTTCATCCCAATGTGGGACTATGTCCACAAGAACTGTTGTTTATAATAATAATTTTGTATAATAAACAGTTCTTGGCTTGCGCATTCGGACTTAGGCTGTTTGCGCACTCAGCTGTGGACTTAGGCCTCTCCACACTCCGCTGCAGAACCTCGCTTTCTTGCCCAAACCATAGATAAAAAAGATACAACCATTCAATTCAAGATGTGATTCTATTCTTCTCTTCTTTATTATTGATCCCTATATATATTATTACATTGAGGGTTATATCATCAAAATACCATGGTCCACATACCAGGAACTCCCCTAATACAAGCTACTATGGTCTGAAAACCATTGATTTTTTTACAAAATTACAAAAGGAAGGGGCTTTGCCCTACTCGAAGCTTTGATACCGCGCGGTATATCCAAAGTTGCTCCGTTGCATGGTCCACTTGGCAATCCACTGCGCTCCGCTCCACAAAATGTGAAGTTCTTGCCAAAAACTAGGCCAAGTTGGGCTGTGCCCAACAAAAACCTTCATTTCCTTTTCACCATTCCTAACAGTCACATTTTCCCTCCATCCTCCATCCCTAATGATCATATTTTTTTCTCTATTTATTCATGGTATGACAACTTTAGCATCGTTAAATCTAAGTTTTTTGTCCTTGAAGGTGGTTGAAATGTTCTCCCGTCAAACAACCCAATGAAAACACACTATTTTCTAGAAATGTTTATCATCACCAAGTTATCAACAGTGAGAATCTACATGCTAATATACTTGCTAGTTCTTTAGTTGGGGAGTTGATGCAAGAGAATTTTACATGTCAACAAGACTTAGGAAGGCTTGCCACATTTTAGAAATGTTTATCATCACCAAGTTTTCAATGGTGAAAATCTACATGCTAATATACTTTCTTGTTCTTTAGTTGGGGCACTAATGCAGGAGCATTTTACATGTCAACCAGACTTAGGAGGTCTTGCCACATTTGTTAAAGAGAGTGGATTTCCTTAATTTAATTATGCTAAATTAATATAATTAAAAGATAGGAATTAGTTTTATTAATGAAATTAGGAAATGAGGGAATGATTCCTCATCTACATGTGATATACTATTTGAGGAAAGTTGTTGAGGAGTAGAGTTTTTAGGATCAGATTTGATGAGTAGATCCATCTTTAGTGGATCTCAACAAAATGACCTCATTGTATATCTTAGGATGATTTTTAAGGATCTAAAGATATTTTGAGAATTAGTTTAGGATTTGAAACCAATTTTGGCTCAGATTTATTTGTATAAATATATAGTAACCCTATGGACATGGTGGTGTGGCCCAGGCAGAGAAAGGGCCATATAGTTGTTTGTGCAAAATTCACGAGAATGAAAAGTGTGAACTTTGCATGTTTGTTAATCGGTGTTGATTGTAAAAGTAAAAGTGTAATGATATCGTTTTTTATTCAACTACCCATAGAGAATTTTCAAAGTCATTGGCATCAAAATTAACAAATCCTATTGAGTTCATAAAACACTAATTTAAAAAACACTCTCACATTCTCTCAACTTCTCCAACAATTCATTTTCAGATTCATTCAACAACTTCATTTTAAAATTTCAACAATGAGAACATCATAATGTCTGAAAACACTCTCAACTTCTCCAACCATTCATTTTCAAGTACATTCAACAACTTCATTTTAAAATGTCAGCAATGAGAACATGATAATGTCTTAAAACACTAATTTAAAAGTAATCCGAAAATAGTTTAAAATAAGGCAACAAAGCAAAAGAATAATCATTCACGTGAACAACATAAAATTCGAATTAAAAATTAACTGATAAAAAGTGTAATAAAAAAAAAATAACAGAGATATCAAATTAAAAAAATGATAAGAACAAAAACACATTTCAAGATATATATTGTTTTTGGTCCTTTAGATCAAACATTTATGATTAAATTTCCATTTGCTGCAGTAAATCGTTTATAATTAACGCAAATTCCAGTTGCAAAAATAGCAACATGATTATATTAGATTTAATAGGGAATGAGAGAACTCAAACATTAAACGATGGTCTCTTCAATCTACGAGTTTGTGAGTTAAGGTTTAATTGTTGCTTTAAGTAAATTAATGGCATGTTTTTTGAGTTATCACTAAGTTGATGAATCTCGTAAATATTTGTTTAATATTTTAGCAACGATACATTATTATTGGTAAAATTGTCAAGATTTAAGATGATGATTATTAGTTGAAGTGATTAGTCTCTCTATTTAACTAGTTGTCATGATCTGATTATTCATCTTGTTTTGAGGATGAACTATAATGGTTGGTGGTTTGAAAAGCGTCGACAGATAAATTTTGATGTGATTATCGCCAAAAACATATCTCAAAAACTTGATATAGATCACAGAATCCTAAATTCAATGATTAACGTTGCAAAGATATATTTAATAATTTAACTACAATAATTGGTTCGAAACAGATAGACAAATAAATTTTGATGCAATTATGGCCGAAAACATATCTAATTCACAGAATCCTAAATTCAATGATTAACACTGCAAAAATGTATTTAATAGTGGATGATAAGTTGATCCAGGGAAAAGTTACTTGGGGTGAATAAAATCTTCATTTCTGAATCACTCGTCGTTGGCAATGATGGTGGTTGGCATTAATACAATACAAGTTCATCGAGGGCAAAAGTTAATTATTAATCCATAAACGTGTAGAACAATAAGCAATTACAAATCTCACTTGAAACTCTATTTAAGAGGTAGAATGTGAGCAAATGAACAACTATTAAGATTATTTCAGTGAGATCCAGGTATAGCAATTGTAGAAGATGATTTCATTACCTCTGAAGGGAAAGCCTTAACTTGATACAAAAGTATTAAATATTAATATGAATGGAGATGCAAAAGGTATTGTTTTATTGGGCTTTGGTTGATCTCACAACTGAGTGCTAGTAGAAATATCATGCCTACTCAAAGCTTTTCTCTTTTCAATGCTTTTTTATACACCATTTGAAGAGATTTAGTAACATGTTCTTAAACCAACAAAATATATTACACTTTTAGAAAAAAAGTGATGCGTAGTTAGTTGGCATGTCCAAGCTTCAATATTGCATAAATAGTGAGAATTTGCTATAAGATACTATTTTTAAATCCAGAGTTAATGTTTGAATAAGGTCTATTCCTTATGGAATCTAATAATTATATTTTTCATGGTGTTTCAGGTTTAGAAAAAGGATGGTTCTACCTCTTTGCCAGAGAGGAAGTGATTACATTAATAACATGAAATGATGATGTTAAATAAATGGTTTTAGATATTGTGAGATTTGGATGGATTAAAATATATTAATATGTTTGTATGAAGAGGTATGTGCTGTTTTATTTTTGTTTGAAATAAAATAATATTTATTT
>APFE030267385.1:363858-392497 GCA_000404065.3 Pinus taeda | reverse complement strand
TGATGAGGCATTAAAATTTATCATGACGAGTAATTACTGGTTTACGATGAACCATCATCATTGTAATTATGGAGATATACTTTCTTCTCCTGGCTTAAAACTATTGCATTGATATCATTTGACTATACATACAAAAAGAAAAATTCCTTATGTATGTTTATTTTAAAAATGGGTTCATCCTTGATCTTTAGTTGTTATTGCACCTTAATGTTTAAATACATGGTATTACTAAATCATTGCTTATATTATCTTGACTCTATTATTTCATTCTCTTTTATTTTTATTTTTGAAATCATATTTCCTAATGCATACAATATCTATATCAATATTAATAGTTTTTTTAATAAAATTATAATATAATAATAATATCCATTTTTAAGGTCATAGCCAAGTCAAACACCAAATTGGTGTATGAGACCCCCTTGCTTGTGGGACAAGGGACCCACCTACGCGCAACGATTTGACTGCTAAGTCTACTAAGGCATACATACTCTACCCCCTCTAGTTTTGAACCTGTGATCTCTTAGGAGGAAACACATGCTTTTAATACTTAACATTAATATTATCATTGTAAGATGTATAACATACAGGTTAAATATAAATTGACTTATATTCATATTAATCTTGGATATATTACTTGATAAAATGATCAAATTATAATTATTCTAGATGCAAACCTTTTAGGTTTGTTCCTCGAAAATGGTTTGCATCTTTGTGTGTTTGATTACTAATAATGCTTAATAAATTTGGAGATAAAGTATAGGTTGGTAAGTATAACCAAAATGATTATCTTTTTTGCATTGTTATGGACATGGGTTAAAATAGATCAATTCTTATAATTGAAAATAATGTAAAGATTTTTTTTTTTTTTTTTTTTTTTTTTTTTTTACTTGATAGGTTAAAGTTAATGGATTCTAAACTAGAATGAAATTAAATAAATTATTAGGCAATATGATTATTTAATTAATAAAAATATTTTTATTAATAATAAAAATTTTCTAAATTATAATTATAATTAAATAAATTTGCTTGACATTTTCTAATTGTTTTCATCTGAGGAGATGTAATGTAAGTTTACATCTTGACGCAAGTCAAATTATATAAAAATAAAGATAAATAAAAATATTAGTATCATTGTAATGTAAACATTTTAATTGGGTCAAAATAAAAATAAAATAACAAAATAAAAATAAAATAAAAATAAAAATGGTCCATGATAATGACCCACCATATTCATCCAGAATCCTAGATCTACCTTAACTCCAAATCTACCCTTAGTAGATCTAGAATTAAGATAGATCTAAGTTGGTTTAATTCTTATAATGTTTATATATAGAATTTATATTTAGACATTTTCTAATTTTGGTACTAATCATATCAAGAATGTTCTAATTAACTCTCTTCATTGCTATCACTATTTAATTTGTTGTCAAGATCTAACTCACATCTTGTCTTGATGATGAACCATACTACATAGTTCCAAACCCATCCACAAAGCTTTAAATGTAATTAGTACTGAAAAATGTCCCAACCTTTATAGTATAAATTAGAGAAACTTAAATTCCTAAATTTTCTAATATTTATATATAAAATTTGTGTTCATAAATTAGAGTGATAAATTTATATTTTTGATATTTGTGTTTCTTAAATATGTCACACTTAATTTAATATGTGTGAGGTTTTAGTTCAGACCGCATCTCACATTCAAACCCCTTATAAAAGGGCGGATTTAAACATATAAAAAAAATCACTAGAAGTTATCAGGTGCACTGTAGTTCAAAACCCTTGATCACTGGAAGTTACTCAATGCACGAGAGTTAAAAACCCCTGATCACTGGCATGGGCAAGCGATAATCCCAATCTTGAGTTGACGCGCATTACCTTAAACCCCCAAGTTTCTGTGGAATGTATAAATTGAGCACCTGCCCTTGCTTTCATGCTTTGTTCTCAATTCAATCCGCTCAACCTCTCCAGTGATTCTAATCAGAAGAAGGAGAAATCCACGATACAGAGACTAAGAGAATAATAGAATTATGGGGAAACGCCTTTGTTTCTCGATCTTGGGAAGCCATGCAGCCAAGAATCATGCAATCAGCTGGATTTCCAGCCTTTCCGCTGTGATGGCTGTGACAAATTCTTTTGCGAGGAGCACAGGCCATACAGAGATCACGAGTGCCCAAACGCAAATTTGCGCGACCGCCTGGTTCACATCTGTCCTGCAAGTTCCTCTTCTGTACTGCAAGTATTCAACGAGGACTCTTCCCTAACCCTCCGGAAACACGCCGAATGCGGGAGCTGTACTCCCGAAAAGCAGATCAAGAAGCCGCTCTGTTGCTCTGTTAAAAGCTGCAAAGAAACCCTAACCTTCGCGAATTCAATCGTCTGCAAATCTTGCGGGGTAAGGATGTGTTTGAAGCACCGATTACCTTCGGATCGTGCCTGCAGCTGCAGCAGCAGCACCAGCAATGGCAATAAGGGCAATACAGAATTTGTGCCTGCATGTGCTGAAGGGCAGGGGAGACAATGTGAAGGCAGCACCAGTTCCACAAAATCTCGCAAGCGATCTCGTCTTTGTGTTTTCAAACTTAACTTGAAGTCTGCCGAAGCCTCTTGAATTCGTTAGGGTTCCAGGTTTCTGAACTCTGAATTTCATATGCAATTTCTAGGTGTTGGAATAATTAGCTGGTGTTCTCTAATAGGGTAGGGTTTCATTCTGGTAAGATGTCTCTGGGTCTTGGGCTGTTAACTTGTTTACTTATTTTTCAGTCTTGTTTACTTATTTTTTTTCAGTGTTGGGCTTGTTTACTAACTTTTGAGAAAATGGAAAGCTTAGCCAAACAAAAGCAATTTTACAACCTACTCTACACTTAATTAATTAGTAACATTTTTATCATAAAACAAAATTTCCTAAACTCATTAATTTTTTTTGAAAATTAGATGTTTTTTTTCCTTTAGGGTTAACAACTTTTTATAATTTTATAGTTAAAAAACAAATTTATCAAAGTTCAATAGCCTGTTTATCACTGTTTATACATTTTATAGTAAAGTTTTTAAAATTTAAATAATTAGATATATCGATAAACATAGGCTTTATTTATTTTATAGAACTAAGATTTAAAAAAATCAAATTAATAAAAAACAATTATTTAAAAAAAATGGATAGTTGATTGGGATATTTACACACATTTTTTAATTTGGGAAAAATAGCCAATGTATATTGTTTTTAATGATAATTATTTCTACATTAGAAAATAGGTTTCGCTGAGATTAAACTGTACATAGAATTAATCAACAAATATATGTTTTTTTATGCATATATGTGATGGTTGTCATCACTATTGGTTTTCTCACTTGAATATATATATATATATATATATATATATATATAATCAGTGTAAATCCATCTTCAAAGAGCACGGCTAGAGGGATCATATTTCTCAAGTTTTTCCTCATTTTTTGCAGAAAAGTGGTTTGCACTTTGAAAGATTTGATAAAGCGTCATGGATTTGAAGTTAACATGGATCTAATGTGGTGTCATATAATGTTATGTTATGTAAAATTGAGATAAATAGTCAATTTACCTAGTTTTTTGGCTCAATGTTTTAACAATACCTGGTTTTTCCAATGGTATTATTCTCTATTGTAACCTATTTGACATTCGTTGCAACAAAAGCATAAAAGCAAAAAATATCAAAGCATTGAGCAATTTTGAGTGAAGCATTCAAACCACTCAATAAAGGCACACCAGAAAAAGATGTATATATTCCAAGTAAAACTTGAAGAAAACAACCTTGCTTTGTTACATCACCTTCAAAAATGATGTTTTTCATGCCATTACCTTGGTTGTGTATGTTATTCCTTTTGTTTGAAATTTACTTTGAGTGTGAAACGGTAATGGTAATTTTACTCAACAATGTAAAAAAAGTTGGTTCTGAAAAAATACCACAAACTCTTATTTTATTTTATCATGAAATAAAGAAATTTCTTATTCAATGTTTTTATCTATATAGTCTTTATCTTTATCTCTGTAGATTTGAATGTATTTTTTTGTTGGAAAAATACATGTTCTAATCATTAAGTTTTAAATAGATGTATCAATATTTAACTAGTAAATTTATATAGATGCATGTATTGTGTGTTAGTAATTTTGATTTTTGTTAATTATATAATATATATAAAGTTTAACTTATTCATTTTAGATAATGTTAGATAATGTTAGATGGATTTTTTCGCATATCATATTTATTCTAATGTATTAACCATTTTAAATCCATTTTAATTGTAAATCTATTTTAATTGTTGATAAAGTGTTTAGAAGGATTAAATCTCTTAAGTTTTACACTAAAAAAAGGTTTGCATTTTGAGAGATTTGATCCCTCTTGGAGTTTGACAAATTCAGAGTTAAGATGGATTTAGGTTGTTATACAAATTGATGAGTTAATAATAAATTAAATGGTCGATAAACAATAATAAAAATCAATTCATCATAAACACCCTGTCATGATAAACATCAAAACATTTATTTCATAATACATTTTCCATTGTTAAATATTATAAATTTTAAAAATTGACTAAACTATATCTTTCTTTTAAATTATTATTATTAATTAAAAAATAGTTAATATATAAGTGAAATATATATGCATTTAAAAAAGCATGTAAATTTTTTCTTAACCTTTGAGATTTAACCCCACTTTACCATGGAGATGCTCAACCTATAAATACACTTTGTTACAATACTATGGGATAATACCATGACTTATCAATCCACATGTCTAAAAATCATAACTCATTTCATATAACATTAGTTCAAATGATTTTTTTTTAATCAAATAATTTAATCAAAAGAAAAGGCAAGACTATTTTGGAGATAAATCTCAATTTTTTTTATTTGTGAATATCATTAGGAATATTTTTTAAATGTTGAATTTTTACCATCCACCTCACCTAATAATGGTTGATTATTTAATTAAAATTAATTTTTTTCTTCAAAGTAGACATTTAAACTATTTAAAATAATTTTTCTATCAATATAATAAGAATAAAATATTTTATTTTAAATTTTATGCTAAAATATATTAATAATTTAATTTAATTTGATAAGAATTTAATTTTCGGAAGGTATGTTGATGGAGGTTCTGTTACTCGCCTATCTTTTCAGCTCATGGTTTTTCTTCAAAAAACCAAATATATGTACAGCGTACACATCAATATAAAAAATTTGATTTTTCAGTTGAAAAAAAATAGAACTATATGATTTAGTTACACCAACCTAAATCCATCTTAACACTGGATCTAACAAGTGTCCAAAAGGATCAAATCTCTTGAAATATGAACCTCTTTTAGGTTGAAAATAAATTTGATCCCTCTTAGAACTTGGTAGATTCCGAGTTGATGGACCTACGCTGATTTATAATTTTATATCTATATATACATATATGGAGTTGATCTAGACATAAATTAGTTAACATAGATCTTCATAGTTTATTTAAATCACATGTTACAAATATTTTTGAAAAGTATAAGCTTTAAGTATCTTACTCACATTTTTTTAAACTTTTAATAAAGTTGTCTTTTTAAACTGACATCAAAATATTTTATTTATGATTGAGGGTGAGTGAAATGTTTCTACCACATTGGATTATAATATCATCAACAAATGCAGTGACCATAGTGAGGTTGGAATTATTGATATTTTGTAATGATTTTATTTAAAACTAATTAAACATGCTTCATTTTTGTGTTTTTTCCTAGAGCCAATATTGTTTTTCTATTTCAACAATATTTTATTTTATTTTAAGATGGACACATGTCAACTCCACGTTGAGCTTGGATGAAATTAAACACTGTCCTCATATTGAGATGTAGAATGTCCCTCTAAACACAATTAGTTTTGAAATATTTGTTAAATTGCATAACTTGGAATTGTATAAAGTTATTTTATATGCATTTGGGGTTTTCATTTTTGAGTTATTGGTTAGTTTGCATGATATGAAATGGTATAATGCTATTTTATATGGATTTGGGAATATGGGTTTTATTTTTATTTTGAAAATTTATTAAAAAGAAAAAAGCCAAATTGGAATATAATAACGTTATATTTTTTGGACCCGCCGATGGGGGTGCTCTTCCCAACGCCCATCTATTTCGTGCGAGGCCTCCAGGGCCAGCTCCTCCTCCACGCGGGCATTGGTAGAGCTTGGACACTGCACCTGCATTCTTTGTCGCTGCACGATGGGTCCCCCCTCGCAGCCATTCTTTAAATTCACTGGTAGGAAACCTGTGCGTCTCAGTTTGACAATTCGGGAGATGAATTTGCATTTGAAGGTTTGTGAAGGTGCTTGGGTTTGGGCTCATGGCATATCGTTGGGGCATTGGTCTCGGTTGAGGGGAAAGGAAGTCGTGGTCTGCTTCCGAGCGTGGATTGTATATTGCCTCTTGGTCTGCCCTTGGGACCCTAGAACCTGGACAGTTGTGGTTCACCTTCAAAGGCTTCTACAACACCGGTGGCCATTGTTGGCTCCTCCCTCGTCCACCCAGGCTCCTCTAGGTTCTCTCAGGTGTGCGAATGGTGTTTTAATTTCGGGAATTTGGCTTCATGGTTTTGGAATTACTCCTTTGCATGCAAGAAGTTGCACTCTTCTCTCCCCCAATCGGGGTTGCGCTTGCGACCAGTGGTATGCCTTGAATTTTCTTGCGAAGGCTTCTCCGCCTTGTGCTCTAGTCTGGGAGGTCTTAGATTCGTTTGCCTCTTTGGGTTCTTGTGGCAATTTGGAAGTTTATATTGTAGTAGGGTAGTGGCCCCGTGGTTTTGGGTTTGGTTGTGTCTTTTGCAGGTGGGATACAACGTCCTTCGTGACTTCCTCCTGTTATTTTTCGTCATCTACTGTCGATTTTAACATGCCCTACCAATGGGGCCATCCTCGTCGAGGGAGGGGTCAACCAGCTCAGGTTGGTTGTCCCGAGACTAGGTACTCTTCATCTTTTGCCAATTCATCCAGTCGAGAAACCGAGGACGCTGAGGCTATTTCTCTAGCTAATTCTCCAGACAAGCCTGTAGCCCCAACCTCTATGGACACTATAGCAGATCAAGTACACCACCTTTAGCTTATTATCGATATCTTCAGGGACCACAAGTATGAGGACCGCAATGAGATTGTAGCGAATATGACAGATATTCAGTACAGTCAGAGTGAAATCCTGGAGCAACTGGACAACCTTTGACATAGTCAACGACATCCCAATGACCATCTTTGCAGCTTGGAAGCTCGACTGGAGCACATCGACTTCCACATTCATGATCGTGTTCGGTATTTCGCAACTCCCCCTATAATGCCTCCTCACCCCCTCCCTGACACGCTGTTACGAACTCAAGCTTCTTTTTGTGTTTATGCTAGTAGGCTAATATCTCAACACTTATTCGAAATAATGTATGTAATCTGTCCTCACTGGTATGCTCCAGTCCCCAATCTCATAATGTCTGTTTGTCCCAAAAGAGCGGGGGCTATTGAGATTTTTTTTTGTAAGCTATGCTATTTTGAAAATCTGATGAAAGCACTTTTGAACGGGGAATATATATATATATATATATTATATAATATATATATGTGGACTAAAGAATGAGATATTAACCAATCTCAAGTTTCAAGGGTTAGCATAATTGATTTCCCTAATGTTGTTGGACATTTGGCTAGTTCTAGTTTAAATAGGGATGACATCTAGAAATGTCCAAAAGCATTCCTTTAGTTCTCTAACTAGATTTGCTTTGGGGAAAAATAACCTACCTTTAATATATTAGCTTTAATAAAAACTAAAATCGAAAGGTCATACAAAACTAAAAATGAAGGGTTTTCTTATGTGTGAAAATGTATCATTTAGAACTCATGAAGACCACCTCGAAAAGAGACGAAACTTGAAGAAATAATGAGGGAAATGAGGAGAGAGTTGTCAATCACGACAAATAGAGGTGTCCCATCATCATTTTCGCCTTAGAAATTTGTGGAACATGTGTATTCATCCATCTTAGCATGGACCATTACCCATAGATTATATTCAAATTGTATTGCAATTTGTAGACGAAGTAAGTCTGTTGCAACACATCAAGGTTGTTTCAGGTGTTTCAAGTATTTTTTTTCCAAGAGAAAAAATATATTTTTCATTCAAGGAGAATTAAAAATACATTTCACATGGTCAATGATACATAGTTGTTAATTTTAGTTCTATTGCCTATGTGTATCACTAAACTCTCTATAGATCTACCCATTATTCATCAAAAAGATAATTCCAAATTTGGCATGCCCAATGTACTCACATTACATTTCATCAAAACACCTATCTAATAACCAAATCAAATTTTATCAAAAAATTACATTGAAAATCACCCAAAAAAATAATAATACTCAGAAATATTACTAAACTTGGAGGAGACTAAAGCCCCTCCTAATACTTATCTTCAATGATATGATTTTCCATCAACTATAAAACATCTTCAAAAAATGTATCAACCTAAACATTGAGCTCCTTGTAAACATGCTTGAAAGATACATCTTTTTTTTTTAGTCAAGTAAGAGTTGAGCCTTCAATTAACCGGAAAAAAGATTACATATGGTACACGTCTTTACAAGTGTAAAGACCAACAAATGACAAACCTGTTGATGATTAACAAACAACAAGGTCAACAAAACCCAAAACCTTTCACACAAAACCTCCAACCATTTTAAAACTTGATATCCATTCGATAAGAACCCAATTGATCTGACGGTCCTCAAAGATATTGCGTTGGAAACTTGCGCGACCCTTACCCGCTTCACGGAGCCGATACAGATTATAAACCATTGGTCTATAAAACTCCGGGTCCACTCTTAGACTTAACCTTCAACCATTTTAAAACCCGATATCCATTCAATCAAGAACCCAAATGATTCAATGGTCCTCAATGATATCTTACCGGAAACTTGCGCAACACTTACCTGCTTCACGGAGCCGATATAGATCATAAACCATTGGTCTATAAAACTTCGGGTCCGCTCTTAGACTTAACCTTCTATCACTTTAAAACCTGATATCCATTTGATCAAAACCCATTTGATCCGACGGTCCTCAATGATATTGGATCGACAACTTGCGTAACACTTACCCACTTTACGGAGTCGATATCGAATATAAACCATTGGTCTATAAAACTTCGGGTCCGCTCTTAAACTTAACCTCCAACCATTTTAAAATGCAATATCCATTCGATAAAAAAGGCCATAAAAATCTATGGCTTGTAGCCCTTCAACTAGCACACTATTTACCAAATACTCATCCCCCATAGTTAGCTATGACGTAAGCATTGACTGTGGGATTGACGGTTAGGATTTACTGCGGCACTTCAACCAGGCTCAAGGAATTCCGCTCTCTCCTACTTCCGCTAGTCTTCCTCCTGCTCATTATTCATGGTCTGGAAGTATGCCATATCTTTGGTTGCCTGTCGTTGACAATCATCACGTAGTTTACCAGAGGGTATAGAATCCTAGTCGTACTGGATATAGCTTTCCTTACATAACACTCCTTCATTTTCCAAACGATCAGCTAACATATTGGCTTTTCTTCGCACATGAACGAAGCTGACGGTGCTTAGGGTTTGCAAGTGGGAATGAATATGCTGAAAGACTTGTGAGAGCCTCCAATGTTCGACACTTTTCCAGGTGCCGTTCCATTACACATTTTCTTGGCCGCATTAATGACCAATTCATAGTCAGCTTCAATGATGGCGTTGTGTAAATTTGACTCCATCAGGATTTACAGGGACTTCTCTAAGGCCATGAGCTACGCCATGTTATTAGTGCCAGTCCCCAAATGACTCTGAAAGATATCCTTTATGCGCCCCTGTTCATCTCTTATGAAAATGCCAAATCCAACCATCCTTGGGTGTTTGGTCTTTACTTACTAAGGTAAGTTAAGCTCTTAATTTCTTTATCAACCCGGGAAAGTACACTTAGAGGTGCTCACCTAAAGTATACAGATCTAGAAGGATCTACAATTCTAATGACAACCTAGTGAATGAAATTAATAATACTCTCTTATAAGATATCTTTCATTGTCTTTTTAATGACTCAAGCATCAATCTAGATAAAACAATTTTTTATAAAATTCTAATTGCCTAAGTAACAAATCTTATAAAATTTTGATTGCCTAAGTAACAAAAACATAGTATTAATGACTGGTTAAAATCCTAACATTCCCTTACAAGAATATTGCTCAATAGAACTTTTCCCAATCATAACACCCAAAGTAATTTCAATAAAAAATTAAATTAAACAGTGAATAAGATGAGTAACGTTACAAACCACTAACAATTGAATCTTTTACAAGAATCACCTATAAAACTGAAAATTGAATTTAACAACTACAATCTGAATCACTTGAAAATAAAACCAGAACTATCTTCAAAGTCAAAGCCAATAAGAAAATATGGAAATTGTATGACAACAAGCATATATATCAATTTCAAGATCAGAACTGGTTGAATCCTTTTACAAGGTTCTTTTCACAACGAATGTAAGCCCTTTCAATTGATGACTTTAAGAGTCATAAACTTTACTTCTGCACATAAAATAACTTCTAACTTTCGAATTCGAATATGCAACTAGTAAGGAAACTTGAAAACAAAGTGTACTAGCGTAGTGATGAGGGCCCTTCAACACTTCTTAAGCACACTATAAAACGATTCAGAAGAGTGTAACTACTAGATCTTGAGACATAAACTTGGTGATGAAGTCTGTATTAAGTTTGGAATAAAAAATGCACAAACTGTACTTTCATACGTTCACAATCTAGCTCTAAAACATAGTCTTCTTCCATAGGTTATTTATCATGAGTCCTATAACAAAAGAAGCTATTCGTCCTCCATATTATCCTAACATAATTCTTTTAATTACATCCAAGAAGGTTGAAATTGAATCAGTTCCTTCATTTATGTAAAAATTCTCAAAATAGAAATTATTCTCTTCACAAAATCTGGAAATCTTGCTGAAGTGGTTGGGTTTGACCAACGTTGACCGGACACTTGTTTCCTTCAAAACCAAAAGTGGATAGGTGATCCACTATTCGTGCACATTTTACTTCATGCCCACAATCTTCAAATTCTCTCACCTACTGTGCAACATGTCAAACAATGGAGCATTTACAGGAAGTCACAACTTCCTGTAATTTTCTGAAAAATGTCATTTTTAACATAATAATTTCAAGCTAAAAATAATGATAATGACATCATATCTTTTAATTTCTAAGGATTATAGCTGGAATATGAAGGTTAAATGGTAAAAAATGATAGTTAAAAGAGGATTTTAAGTGGAATGGATAGTCATAATTTGATACCAATATTGGGTTGCCCTTAGAAGCCCCATCTATATTGGTTTTCAAAAAACCATGAGGAGAAGGCTGCTAGATATCTTTACCAGCAGTTGTTTTGCTCACACCCTTGCCAGTGCCTTGGGGAACCAGAGAATGGAGATCCAACTGCAACAATATGTGAGCATCCTGGGGTGAAGGGGGGTCCTCAGGAATTTTCCACATAAGGGCTCCTACTGTATCTTTGAGCTGTTGTAAAATTTGGACAATGATGTTTTGGTTCGAGCCTATTTTGTTCTTGAAAATTCTTCCATTGCATTCTTTCTAGACATCCCAGATAATAAAGCCTAGAACTAGAGTCCAAGTTTTGTTAATGATTTCATTACCTGAGAAGTCTTTCCTCCAATTCTTCAAAGTGTTGGTGATGCTCAGTTTGTCCCGGTCAGTTTTCCTGAAGACTGAGGCCGCCCTATCCCACAACGTAGAGGTGAAGGGGCAAAGGTTTAGTAAATGTTCCATCATCTTCTCCTATAAGCCAAATAGATGGAATTTGGATGGGCCAACAAAGCCCCTTTCATACGATTCTCCCATGTGAGAATTTTCTTTTGGTGAACCAACCACATAAACAACTTGATTTTCATCCATTGCGAGTTTTGCCAAAGGTCATTCCAAACCTGATCAGGGTTTGGATAATCAAAACCTAGGGCCATGTGTTTAACTTATTTTAGGTTAAATGTGCCTTCGGTATTTCGACCCCATCTCAGTTGGTTAGACGAGGACGACACCAAAATCTTCCTCTGCTCCAAGTCAAGAGCAAGAGAATCCACCTGGGCCTTCAAAGGACTCTCTTCACTATAACCAAGATCCTTCCACATTCTCCATTTACCATTGTCCCTTACTTGATCCCAGAAGTCACTTACCATAAGTAAAACTTTGTTGTCAGTGTCATTTTTGAGAGTGGTTAGTTCTTCTCTAAACAAATTTGGTTCCTGCTGCTAGTTATCCTCCCAAAACCGTGCAAGGTTCCCAGCTCGGATCTCCCACAAACTATGCTACTAGACAATGGCTCTATTCTCCCAAGCAAGGTTCCAAATGTGGGAGCCCTTGATGAGCCCTGACATTCAGATATGATCCCTCTCCTGCCAATTATTTGCATATTTCTTCTTTCAAAGCTTGGTCCAAGGGGTGGCCGATTCCTTGAGCCACTTCCACCAAAGTTTGGCTCCCGAAACTCTGTTGAGGATTTTAGGGTCATGAAGCCCCAAACCACCATGGGCCTTAGGTTTGCAGAGCTTTTCCCAAGCTACCAAAGCCCACTTCTTTTTTCTCTTCCCCTTTGCCCCAAAGAAAATCTCGTTGAATACTCCTGATTTGTTGCATAACTCCTTTAGGAGCAGGGAGAGTTGAAAGCATGAAAATGGGTATAACCTACAGGACAAACTTTGTAAGCACAAGACGGCCCGCCAAATTCAAAGACCTGCAGGTCCATTTCCTGAATTTGTCCTGAAGTTTATTAGTTACCGACTCCCACACTCCCTTGCTCAGAGGTTTGTCAGTAAGAGGCATTCCAAGGTACTTGGAAGGTAACTGATCCCTTTGAAACGTAAGAATTCTGGTGAGGTTCCTCTGAATAGAAATGTCAGTGTTAAAAAAGAACACTTTTGATTTTACAAGGCTTACCTCTGTACCAACGGCCAATTCAAAGTCGTTCAAGATTTCTTTGAAAGCTCTGGCTTCCTTGACCGTAGGAATGCCCTGCAACATTGTGTCATCAATAAATTGTTGATGAGTAGAAGCAACACCATATGGGGTAATTTTTAGACCTTGGATTCTTCCTTCAAAATTTTCCATTTTGATCGCTCTACCTAGCCCTTCCATCATGAGAACAAAGAGGAAGGGGGAGAGCAGATCCCCTTGTTTGAGACCCCTAGAAGGCATAAAGGTTCTAGAGGGAGAGTCATTAAGCAGAATGGAGAAGCTGGCCATGGATACAAGGGCCATAACCCATCTTATCCAGTTGTGGTCGAAGCCATAAGCTCTTAGCACTGCCTTGATGTAAGACCAGCTTAGCTTATCATAAGCTTTTTCTAGGTCAAGCTGCATGATCATACTAGCTTGCTTATTTCTCTTAAGAGAGTGTAACACCTCGTGAGCTTGTGTGATGTTGTTGAGAATCTGTCTTCCTTCCACATATCCAGTTTGCTCCTCTGAGACGAGAGAAAGAAGAAGAGGCTTGAGTCTATTAGCAATCGCTTTGGAAATAATTTTGTACACCACATTACATAAGGCTATGGGTCTGAATCTATCTGGTGTCATAGCTTTTTCCAGCTTTGGAACCAGAGCTATGAAAGAGGCATTAAGAGATTTCAAAACAGTTTTGGATATTTTAGAGTCTTCCACAACATCAAGGATATATTGTTTGAATGTTTTCCAGCAAGCTTTGAAGAAGTCAACATTGAAACCATCAAGGCCAGGAGCTTTCCCATTTTTCATCTCATTGATAACTTCACTAACCTCCTCTTTATACATTGGCCTATTAAGATTGTGGTTGTCTTCCCTGGGTACAAGATTATGAATGAAATTTGTGAATTTGTTAATGAACCGAGATCTATCGACGAGAGGCTCCTCTGCTATGCTAAGGAAGTGTTGAACTAGGATAGGTTCCATTTCTTTGTGAGAGAAGAGCTCTTTCCCTTGAGAATCTTTAAGTTTTGAAATTCTGTTATGAGATCTGTGATCCAAGGTTGATCTATGAAAAAACTTCACGTTTATTTATCCTTCTATAATCCACTGCACCCTCGATTTATGTCTCCAGAAAATCTCCTCTTGCATTCATCGATCATCCCATTCATTCTGAAGAGACTCAGCCTGGATTTTTTGTTCCTCGGTAAAACCTTCTGAGATGATGATTTGATTAATCTCCTGGAGTTTCTCCTCAACTTCTCTTTTGGCTTTAAAAATATTACCAAACTCTTTTTTGTTCCAATCTTTAAGCCTAGATTTGATGTGTTTAAGTCTCTGTCGCAACATGAACATTTTAGTGCCTTGAATGGGCATATCTTCCGTCCACCATTTGTCAATATTGTTGGTGAAGTCAGGGTGAGAGAGTCAGACATTTTCAAACCTAAAAGTTCTGTTCCTCGGTGTACCCATAAAAGTAGCTTCAAGCTGGATGGGCCAGTGGTCTGAGCCTCCGAAGGGAAGGAATTAAGCTGACATATCAAGGCCTGTGAGAAGGAGGACCTCTGAGATTATGAACCTATCTAATTTAGAGGTGACTTACGAAGCCCATCCCCTCTTATTATTCCAAGTAAAAGTTCCATTTACTATTTCAGTGTCCACTAGCCCCACGTTATTCATGAAGTTCTAGACGGAAATGGAGTCTCTGCCTAGTTTTCTGGTACTCCCTTTTTTCTGTAAGAGATCTGATCATATTGAAATCCCCAGCCAGAATCCAGGGCATATCAGGATATCTCTCCCTCAGCTTCTCAAGGGAGGTAAGAAGCTTAAGTTTGTCTTCTAGTTTTTGAGGACCATAGATGTTAGTGATCATGTATATCTCCTTATCACCCAAAGGTTGAATCACCAGCGATAGATAGTTCCTAGAAGCTTCAACATCTAGGAATCCAAGTTTTTGAGGATCCCATAGAGTAATAATCCCACTCGCCAAGTTATCTGCTTTAACCTATAGATACTCATACTTGATTAACCATTTGACATGTATCTCTTTGATCTTGTCCATCGAACATTTTGTTTCCTGAATAAAAACCATATCTAATTTTTCCTCTTTCATTCTACTGCTAAGAGTTCTTTGTTTCCTTCTACGTACTAGACCCCTAATGTTCCAGGTTGTAAGCTTCATTAAGAAAGGTTTGTAAAGGAGTAACTGGTAATATCCCTCATCTTACCTGAGTTAATCATAAGTTTCCCACATTTAGTCAGCAACTCATTATGTTTTTTTCTTCCTCTTTTCCTATCCGGGTTCTTGGAAGAATGCATCGATGTATCCTCCATCATTTTCACTCCCATATTCTCATGTCTATCATAGTTTATTTTGACTCCAAAACACTTCTTTTGTGATCTCCAGAGGAAGATATGGTGAACCCTATCAAACTCCTCTTTTGGCAGAGAGTGTACCCGTTTGGTTATTCCCTGCTCCAAAAACTTTTTTAGATTTAAATTCTACTTCTCTAGAATCTCCTGCAGTTCATGGTCTTTCGTTCCAGCCTCACTTGGGGTCATCTTGTGGTCCCTACTGAGCTCCATAATGCTCGGAATATCATCCTTTTGTTTGTTGTTTTCTGGTATATCCTCCATATTAGCATCCCTTTCCTTCTTAGTGGGAATATTCTTCGATTCCTGTTTTGTCCCATTGTTTTCGACTTCTTCTTCTAAGATCTTGAAACTATTGTGGCTCAGTTGTTTGTCTTCATTAATTTTCTTTTGGTACCGCTTGCATCCTTTCCCTTTACCCCCAACCTTAGTAAAACCTTCGGGATCCTTGCCTGTAGTGGCTTTCATATTTCTCTCCAACTTGTTCAATGGGCAATCCCTGTATAGGTGCCTATGTTCATTTACGACACCTAAATGGGACATGTTCATAGTCCATTGCCTGCACCCATTCCTCGTCGTACACTTCTAAAATGATTGCATCCGGAAGTGCCCCAGATAAGTCTATTTCCAGTGTATTTGCCTCTTAGAGTAGCATCTGAGATCTTTATAAAATGCCCTAGCTTGTTGCCGATAGCCTTTAGAGACTCCGACATCCAATAATCTAAAGGAAGGGAATAGAGTCTTATCCATACCAGCACCAAGGTGAAAGTTTCTTGTTTTGGGACAAAGTTCATTACCCATGGTCTCATATAAAGACTTGCAAAAGTGTAAAAATAGGGTCCTCCCTCGAACACTCTGTCTTTATCCTCTAAGCTTTTGAACACCACCGTGAAGAAGCCCTTGGACCCAAGGTGAAGGTCAATTTTCCCCGTTGGTTTCCAGTGGTTCCTTATCCATGCTTGCAAAGCCTTCTCTGCGGGCCAAATCCCCATAAATTTACAAGTAAAATCATATTCTGACATGTGGTCTCTGTGCACTTGCAGCGCTGGGTCACTTAAAATGACTCGAGGAATAGTGGTCAACTTGGGTTTACAGACCCTTGATGTATTCAAAGGAGAAACTTTCTGACTACTAATCTTTGTCCTCTTCTCCTTACTAGCTTCCTCATGTTTCTCTTCCCGTCCTTGAGGTCTGATAGTTTTCAGTTTTTCTGTATTCTTAGCCTCTGTTACCACCTTTGTTGGTTTCTTGAAGTGATGCGATCCAACTCCCTTACCTCTGTCCACAACCACTTGACTGTAGGAGGGAGATGAACTCCCTCCTCTGCGCCCCGCCATGGTGACTAACAACAAAACCCTAAAGCAAAACCCTAGTTCAGATTGCAAACCGTGTTACTAAAACCCGCTTGAAAGATACATCTTAAATTGCCTTAAAATATTCTTTAAATGCTTAGCTAATGTGGATAAACCAGTACAATGGACGTAAAAATTATCCTGCATCTAATTTGTAGTGAGAGATAAATTCCCAAAGTTTTGAAACCTAACAATCCCTTTGTTATCTATAAATTTCGTAAGGAAGAGAAGATCCTCTAATTCCTCAACATTATTTGCTACTTTTCTTAGATTAGCCTTTGTAGTGAAGAAATGAGAATTTAATAGAAATAAAAAAAAACATAAACTACATGATTTCCCCAACAATTGATAGGCCCCGTCAAATAAACTACAACCATAAAACCTATGCACTAAAATTTTGCCCACAACTCTCTATTCCTTTAAAATCACATTAGCTTTGCAAATAGATAAGAGAGTCAATACTAGGGTACATGTTTGAAAATATGTGCAACTGGTTTATCTTCAAATAAACTAGAACTGTGGGCTATCCATATTCCCCAAGTGACTAAGAAAGGAACCACCTTTAAAGGCTTCAACTCTATTCTTATAAACCGCACTTGTAAATTCCTATTCATAGTCTCTTTATGCTACAAATCCTAAAAACCCCAAAAGTTTCCAATTCCTTTTAGATGTGCATAGAGAATAGATAAGACAAGAAAACGAGTGGTACTCTCCTCATTTGATTTACATAATGGACACTTTCTAGGACTAATCTTTTTCCTCTTTTGAAGTAGTTTTCAATTCAATACTCCATTAATTAGAATCAACCACATAAAGAATACACTCTTAGGTGGAGCCTTAATCTTCCACAATTTTGGGCCATTGCTTTGATCTTAGCAAGACCAAGAAATTATAAATATAGATAGCCTAGCTTTATAAATTAATCACCCCTAGTATTATTCATTTCCAACTCTAAAATGTTGAGATCCCCACCAAATATAAAATGAGTTTTTATCCAGTTAGCAAAAAAGGGGTCTCCCATCCTTCCCTCATTTCATAATTCAACCCTAATTATCAAGCTAACCATTAGTCTTGGGACCATAAAGTGGTTTTAGTTGGATTGCTGACCATATTTACTGTGCACCTCTCCATCTCTGACAAAGTTAATCCCATACATTCAATATGAAGGACATCTTGGCCACATCACTCTAGAAATTTGATAGAAACATTGTTCAAGATTTAAAACTAAAAAAGAAGAGACACAATTCTACTATATTGATCTGCGGAATGAAAATCATAATTTAGAACAACATGCATAAACATACAACACGAAAAACCATAAGTACCCAATGGTTTCTATGGGAAACCATCTGGGAAAAACCCCTCAATCCTCTTTGCATTAATCAATTGAATAGAGAAACTATTACAATTGTTCCTTCAACTCTGAGCACAACTTGCAAAAGAATAATTGTTCTCTTTGTTGAATGAGAAACTTTGGCCAACACAGCCAATTATCTGCTCCTCCAACCTCCTATTTCCTTACACAAATCTGAGCAAATTCAAGCTCCTAAGTAATAGGGAAGTCCCTATTTCCTCACGCAATTTCCAAGGAATTGATCTCTTGACTGCATGCAACAATTGTACACTCAACTAGTATACAACTCGTGTTACACTGGCCTTGTCTCTTCCACTTCTACTGAGAAATTTTAATTCCATGCATGCATTAGCTATTTTGGGACGATTGATCAGTTAATTGTCAAATATTTGAGTTAGAATATTATCCCATGGCTCAACTGACCTTTAACTGACTCTATCAATAGTTAGAGATCAATTAACTGAATACAACTGAAAATAATTGAAATAGATTTCTAAAATTTAGCAATCACACATACATGAATGAACTCCAATCCCACTAACTCGAATTTACTGAGCTAACTAAGTGACAAGAGCCATGTCACACTAGTTAAATACCCTACAAGTTGTCATGCTGATGTAGAATTTCAATTTACTCAATTTGACTAAAGCTAAAGTCAAATTGAGCCTTTCTTGCTACATTTTTTAACACTCCCTCTTAGAAAGAAATGGAATTTTCACCACCCCTATCCTGCACATGTGGAATTCAAATTTACCTCTTGACAATGCATTTTTCAATATGTCAACATCTTGGTCCTTAGTTGGAATGTACTATAGAAACATAATTCTTGTCTGCACACAGTCTCACAAAAGATAATATCAAATATCAATGTGCTTGGACCTACCATGAAATACCGGATTCTCAGAGAGCTTAATATAACTTTGAATATCACAATATATCACTGTTGGATACATCTCCTGACTGAAAAGACCCACAAGTATTTTCCTTTTCCATATGGCCTCACATGTTTCTTGACTTGTAGCCATGTATTCAACTTATGCTGACTTGAGTTCCATAGACCTATGCTTCCAATTGTACCAAGAAATATTTTTGGACCCAACACTGAAGATAACACCTAAAGTAATTTTCTTGTCTGATGGACCCCTTGTCCAATCTACATCAGTGAAGCCTTGAAGCTTCACTCCCTCTATCCTCATGTACCATAATCCATACTCAGTAGTGCCTATAAAGTATCATAACACATGCTTTGTTTCCTTCCAATATAGCTTGGTAGGCCTCACCATAGCTTGACTAAGTTGGTTTACTGCATAGCACATGTAAGGTCTTGTGTTAAAAAGATACATCAAAGACCCCACAAGCTGCCTGTAAATGGCAGCATCAACCTCATCCCCTGAAGTGGAATTATCCTTACTCTAGTTTGTAGCTAGAGGTGTTTCCATAGGCTTACAACTCTCCATGTGAAATCTCTGAATTATTTCAGAGGCATACTTCCCCTGAGACACAAACAATTCATCATCACCTCGCCATAGTTCCAACCCAAGGAAGTAATGCATGAAGCCCATGTATTTCATATCAAATTCACTTGCAATATCCTCTTTGCAAGAGTGGATCAACTGCTCATCGTTTGTCAATATTAAATCATCAACATACAAAACAAGAATAAGAAACTTACCATATACCAAAATGTGATAGAGATTCACATCTACTTCACTTTGGTGAATCCAAATCCATTGAGATAACTTTCAATTTGAGTGTACCATGCTCAGGGTGTCTATTTGAGACCATACAATGCTCTCATGTGTTTGCACACATGTGACTCATGATCATATGTCTCAGATCCTTCTAGATGCTCTATGTAAATTTCCTCCTCAACAACACTATTGAGAAAGGAAATCTTCACATCCATCTTGTGGATCTTCCACACCATTTGCACAACCAATGCTAGAATGGATCTGATTGTGGAATATCTTGCAATTGGTGCAAAAGTTTCCTCATAGTCAACTCCCCCTACCTGAATAATCCTTTGGCCACAAATATGTCCTTGTACTTTTCGATCCTCCCATCAACTGCATGCTTCACTTTGTAGATCCACCTGGAACCAATGACTGATTTCCCTTCTGGTCTTAGCACCACCTCCCAAACACTATTCTTCATGATGGATTCATATTCTTCCACCATGGCATCAACCCAAACAGGTTGAGAAACTGCTTCATCAAATGAAGAAGGCTCTGACTCAATGAGATCTATCATGAGAGCCATGTAACTAGTGTACCTCTTAGGTGATCTCCTATGCTTGTGTTGTATTGTAGGAGACCCCACATTCTCCCATGCATCATGTATCAATCTATCAACTTATTTGGTTCTATTGATCCCTTCTCTGGATGTTTCTAGTTGAGTGGATGTCTACACTTGACCTCCTCTATGCTCCCCCATTTGTGGCTGCTCCACAACTTCCTTAAGTGATTTGAATGGGAAAATTAGTTTTCTTATGCTAAATTCCTCTTCGGAATATGTAAAAGTGCTTAAGGATTCATGAGGTTAATTGGAAGTTTTAACATGAGTTTTTGAATGCTTTTATGTAAATTTAATGTATAAATTAACATAAAAAATGACTGAACAATAACATATAACATACATGAACATCACCAAAACAATATCACAACAACACATGATGAAGGAGTTCACCCTAACTGGGCTATGTCTCCTTAGTCCAACTTCCAATGGCTTGGCCCTCTCTATTATGATCAAAAGTGTGAATACATCAATTTACAATGCTCAAACAACTCTGAAACCTGTTCCAATGGCTCTGGAACACCCAAAAATTCCTGTCTAGTCTCTTTATGCTCCCGATTTGGTCAAAAAATGAAGAAGTTATGGCTTCCCCAAGTGTTTTTGCTAAGTGCACCTCAATTTACCCAAAATCTAGCACCATCCTAAAAGTTCGCCTCCAATTCCACTAACCGAGCTCCAATTTCACCTAATTTTGGAGAAATTTGTCGGACGAATTAAATGCCCAATGAGGCCTTAATCCCAAAAATTTGGGCCACAAGGGGGGCCATGTGCCCAGGGCTAAGGCCAATGGCTCGCCCCTATCGGCCGGACCCTCACTTTGCTCCACCCACAGTCTTGTTGGTTGGCATGCACCCATGGGATGGCCCTTTTTTTGGATGGTGCAACACTTTAACTTTAAATATAAGTCGCATGCCATTATATAACAAGCAACAAAGTTTGGAGTGTTGGTTAGACTTGGCGCTTGGAGTTTGGAGGTCACGAGTTCGACCCCTTCGTTGTTTCCCAGACCTTAACCCAATTTTTGGTGGCCCTCGGCCTGCCACTTGTTGGCCCCTGACCAGGCCACGTGGTAGCTTGTGGTTGGCCACCAACCAACCAATGAAATTCATCCAAATCTCCACCAATGAAATCATGCCACTTGGCACCATTTAATTCACCAGAGCTCAAATCATATGCATAGTCACCTTGCCATGTAGGCATGCCCAGTCAACTTCACATCAATAGTACAGAATTCTTATTGGTTGCCTGCATATATTTTTTTTAAATCCCCCTATTTAGGAAAATGAACATAACATGTTTCTGGGAGCATATGGAGTCTGTTTCATGTGAAATGAGTTGTGCCGAATTTAGGATGACGAGCACTACGAAACCATTTAGATTCCACACCGATCCAAAAACTTTGAATTTTGAGCACCTGATCATTCCTCCCCACTGGAAGCTTTTGGACTGCAAAAGATCACTTTCAATTGTTCAGTACGTGAGGGTACAATTCCCTCACCTTTCCAATCTCGATCCATTTGGCTTTGGAAGGATTTGTTCCTTTGAGCCCCACACGAAGGTAATCCACATTCCCTTGTTTTGAAGACCTTGTTCTTCTGTCAAGAATGGTGTCTTGCTGTAGTTCATCAATATATTCAGGAGAGAAATATTCAATGGGCAGAATTTGAACATTCTCTCCTTAATATTCAATCAAAGGAGGCTCATACAACCTTAAATTTTCCACATTAACAACAACATAAATTTGCATATATGAAGGCAAATCCAACCTGAAGGGATTGCCACCAATATTTTCTATAATTATGAATGGACCATATCTAATTGGTTTCAGCTTTTCACCTTCTCCTTGGAGCCCCTCTTTCCTAATGTGAAGCCAAACTTCATCACCAACTTGGAACTTGTGATCTACCCAATGCTTATTGTGCCTTGACTCTTTTCCAACTGTTCTTGAACTCTTTGGCGTACGAATTGGATTTGTTCAATGAACCTTATTACCTTGTATATGTCACTATGACCATTAGTAGCAACATCCTTTCCAAAAATTAAATCCAAAGGAGACTTAGGTAAGTACCCCAAACATGCTTCAAATGGCGATGTTTGAGTTGAAGAGTGCTTGGACCGGTTGTAAGCATGCTGAATATAGTGAAAATGTTCATCCCAAAAATTTGGATGCTTACTGCAATACCCACGAAGAAGATGTATCACGGTTATGTTCACCACCTCTATTTGACCATCTGTTTGCGGATGAAATGTTGTACTCTTTTTCAATTTGGTGTCCATGAATCCCGACAAGCTTGACCGAAAGTTCCCAACAAAGAGAGAATCTCGATCACTAATAATGGATGTGGCAATCCAAAATGCACCCATACATTCTGAAAGAATAACTAAGTAGTTTTTCACCTGTAATTTACTTTTTACATGGCATCAAAATACACATTTTTATGAACCTATCCACAAATACATACAAATAATCATGACCTCTTTTTGACAATGGAAGATCTCCTACAAAATCCATAGAAACACTCTCCCATGGTCATGAAGGTACCAAAAGTGGTGTGTACAATCCTAAATTCCTATTGCTAGGCTTACTGACCACACATAATGAACATCCTTTAATAAAACGTGACACACTTTCAAGCATACGAGGCCAATAACAATACCTCTATAAATTTGCCACCATCTTACTTATAGTGAAATGGCCATCAATAAGAGAAGTATGTGCCTCTCTTATGATGTGGACTCTTTGTCCTTGTGGAATACAAATCTTACCAAGATGGTACAACAAGTTATCATGCAAATGATAATCCAATTCCTCTACTTGGTTACCTTGACTCAAGCTTGCATAAACATCCTGAAATTCATTATCTAATGCATACTCCTCAATATAACTTTCATGCGAACACAATTATGCTTGAGTAAAGTAGTTGCACTAATAATAGGCCTAGAAAGCATATCAACAAATTTATTGTAGATACCTTTCTTATACCTTATCACCAAGTGGAACTGTTGAAGAAAACCCATCCATCGGAGATGCCTTGATTGCTGCAACTTAGATTGACATTGCAAGTATTGCAATGGCTGATGATTAGTGTGAATGATTGTTTCCTTACCCATCAAGTAGCGTTTCCACTTTTTCACACTTTGCACCAATGCATACAATTCCTTGTCATATGGCGGACGATTAATCACTGCATCATTGAAAGTTTCCGAATGAAAATAGATAGGCTTACCATGTTGCATGAGGACTACACCCATGGCGTAGTCACTAGCATCAGTCTGGATCTCAAATGATTGTCTCAAGTCTGGAAGTGAAAGTACTGGGGCTGAACTGATCTTTTCCTTCAATTCATCAAATGCCTTTTGTTGTTTGCTTCCCCACTAAAAAAACTTTTTCACACTAGTTAATTCATACAAATGAGCTGCTATGGAAGAAAAATCAGCAATGAATTTCCTCCAATATTGTGCTGCTCCCAAAAAAATTCTTACCTTAGTAACTGTCTTGGGCCTTGGCCAATTCAAGATGACATCAACCTTGGAGGGATCTATTTTCAACTCGCCTCCTCCAACAATATGACCCAAGTAAACTAAAGAAGTTTTTCCAAACTCACACTTTGACATCTTTAAATACAACTGTTCTTTCTTTAAGGCACCGAGTAATTTTATCACATGCATGACATGTTCATCACGAGATTTACTAAAAATTATGATGTCATCTAATTAGACTATAACAAACTCATCAAGAAATGGCCTCAACACATCATTCATCACACGTATGAAGGTAGCAGGAGCCTTACATAAACCAAAAGGCATATCTAAACATTCAAACAAACCTTGTTTTATCTTGAATTCTATCTTCCAAATGTCTCCTTCAACAATTCTAATTTGATGGTAGCCACTTCTTAAGTCCAACTTAGTAAAATACTTTGCATCTTTCAATTGATCAAGTAAATAATCTATTCTAGGTAGTGGGTAACATTTATTTACCGTAATCTTGTTCAATGCACATAAGTCTACACACATGTGCCATGTTCCATCCGTCTTTGGAACCAAAACAATAGGTGACCCACATGGCGAAGAACTTGGCTTGATGATCCCTTTATTCAACAACTCTTGAATCTTGTTTTTAATTTCCGCACTTTCCATCACTGACATCCTGTACATGCCAATGTTAGGAAGAGGACAATCTTGTTGCAATTGTATTTCATGTTGGATTCCTCTCTTGCGAGGCAATCCTTTCAGTTCCTGAAACATCTCATCATATTGGTTAACAACATCAACCAATTTAGATTTCAATGTTGAGTCACAACCTTGAAAAGCTTCATTATCAATATCATTCTTGGGTTTGATCATTAGAAGCACAAAATTCTTGCTAGAATTGACTAGTCTTTTCATCCGCCCCACATTTCCAAGTGAAAGATTTAGTTTCTTTATATGGGCTCTTACAATGTATTCTACCCCATGTTTTAACAAATGATATTTTTTTCATGTCTATGGAAGATAGAATTTCTGTCATAGAGATATGGGATTGATCTAAAATTGGGGCACTTAGGCTTCTTGTCTAACTTACAAGAAGCTCTCCCACTTCCAAAGCTTTAAATTTTCCCAAGTCTTAACGATTAACCAATACGGAATTAAGAAATGCTTGAAAATATGGGTGTATGCTTGTATTTGTTTTCAATTGATTACTTACTTTAATTTCTATTGTTGTGCTGTAAATTAGCGTGCTGACACTGATGTATAAATACATATAATAGTAAATAGAACAACAGTAAAACAAACACATAAGACAACAATTTAGTTAGGAGTTCACCCACAACTCTTGGGCTACATCTCCGTGAGCTCTAGTCAACTCAGCTAGGCTCTCTGGGATTATGGTGTAAGTCTTTTTACAAGATCTTTGGCTCAACTCCCGCTGTTCTACACATAAACAGTAGGTTCAAACACCATTTTATCCCTTGGCTCTTGAAGCTCTGGCTCTTGGCTCTTGGTTCTGTCTCTTGGCTCTAACTCTGGCTCTTTGGCTCTTGGTTCTGACTCTTGGCTCTGACTCTGGCTCTTTGGCTCTTAGTTCTGGCTCTTGGCTCTGACTCTGGCTCTTTGGCTCTGGCTCTCGGCTCTTGGCTCTTGGCTCTGGTTTCTTTCTCCCTTCTATCATAAAAATAGTCCCCTTGACTTTTCATTTGGCTCCAAGTGACCTTGCAGGCTGCTCTTTTGCTTCTGCACTGTTGTCTCAGTGCTGACTGCTTGTGCTTGGCTTCAACAATAGCTCTCACAATGACCAACAATCCAGCAGCAACCAACAGTCAACTCAGCAGCCCTCAGTAACAATATGCTGCCCTCCATTGAGCTCTCTGTGCCTCCTTTGAGGTGAGCTTCCGGCTCTGTCGCTTCCAGTCCATTCCTCTTCTTGCAATCACGAGGAATCATTCTTTTCCATCTCTATGGCTCTCTGTTCTCTGTCCATTCCTCACTCTATAATCAATCCTCAGCGACTTTGCGTCTTACATAACACATCCCTGTTACAAAACACATCATTGTAATATAACGCTCGCTTACAGCGAGGCACAAAGAATGGAAGCCATTTTTACAATGGAAAATACCCAGGCGACCTTTGTTTTCAGACAAATTCTCGAAAATGGAACAGGATTCCAATACACAGAGATATTCAAAATTACACAGGAAAATATGAGTGAAAAGACTTAAGTCAGATCTCAAAGGGATATAAATCCACATATATAATATTTTAAGTCCGTGCGTATCGCATATCGCATGTCGCTAGATATTCAGAATTACACAGGGAAATATGAGCGAAAAGACTTAAGTCGGATCTCAAAGGGATATAGATCCGCATATATAATATTTCGAGTCCGCGCTATCACATATTGCATGTCGCTAAGGCCTGGTGCTCCCCTTTGCATTGTTGCGATTTGATTGCCGATTTTCGATCGCATATCGGCGCTATCAACCCATCACTTATCGCATCTCACAGGGGTCTGAGTGCTCTGCTCCTCCGATCGTCGATCTCCAATCTCCGTTTGATCGGCGCATCACACACCGGCAAGTCACCTGGTCACGGGTCTTGGTCCTTTTCCTTTGGATTTAAGTGATGCAATAAAATGAAATCACAAATCGTAAGTTCTCATGTCTGTGGTTAAGTCCTTTCCTTTGGTTATATGTGATGCGATATTTCGGCGATCGCATGCTGTGATGCCTTAAGCCCTAAGGTCCCTCCTTTATATAGCCATCTGCCAATGCGATATTTCCTCTTGGACCAATCAAACAGGGCCACATGGACCAATCTTGGCCTGCCATGTGTCAGCTGTGGATTGGCCCGTGAGCCTATACTAAAAATCAAAATTTTCAATATAGTTCGAAGATTAATGAAATTTCCTCCTTTTCTAAGGACATTAGGAAAATTTCCTTTTACAATAACTTCTTCATCCGAAGTCCGTTTTCACCCATTTAAGTTGTGTTGGATTCAGAATAAAGAGATCTCTACGATGAGACTATTTACAAAATATTTGTGCCATTTGGCACCTTTTACCTCTTATATGAAGTCTTTTAGACTTAGACGTTTATCCAGGATCCATTTTTGGATCACGCCTTCCCACTAAAAGAACTTTTGGTCTCCAAAAGACTGATATACTGATCCTAATAGTAAATGAGAGTGACTCACCCTCTTCTTTCAGCCTCCCTACACTTGCCTTTGCATAGTGCCTCTGAACCAAAGTTTCTGACCACTTCCCTTCTTGGATGGGCTGGTCTTCCTGGGAAGAACTGTCTTCCTCCTTTCTTTCCTGCAAAACTACTGCTAAACTAGTCATAGAAGGTGGTTTGAACTTCTTTGCCTTGATCATTGATCCAAGCTGGCTCAAACAAATGTGAAGTACATCTACTCCACGAAACTTTCATTTGTACCTGTTTGAAAGACTGTCAACAACAACTGTTAACAACGATAGAAATACAAACAACAACTGGATGGCCTAAACTCCTGCTTCAACAAAAGAAACAGATTTTCACATCTTGTGAAAACATCCATATCTTACATCTGCATACAAATGATGGACTAGACAACAAGCCCACAAAACATGCCTTTAAACAAATGACCCTTCAAGTCAAGCATGTAGAAAAATACCATTAGGACTCTTTTTCCAAAAGATGAAACTTTCATCATTATCTCCATTTGGAGACCAAGTTAACTTCTTTCAAGTCAACATGGCATCACATGCATGTCAAAGCAACCAACCCTGCAAGTTCATTACACATACATGTTCAAAAACAAGGAAATCATCAACATTCCTATGTTCATGCATCTCATGCTCATGCATGCATTTCATCCTTCAACTTTCACTTAAGCACAGTGTACTTTTGAAGCTGAAATGAAATATAATTTAGATGCACCAATAGACATGCAATCTTAATTGGATAAGAACTCTAACCATTCCTTACCAATCCCTTTCAAAGGTACTACCTTTGTCTGCACATCAACATCATCATGTGAATCATTCTGAGACACATCATTCATGGAATCTTCACTTCCATTTCTTCCATCTTCTCTTTCCAGTTTCTTCAGCTTTGGTGGAAGCATTGCTGGATTTAGTGTCCAACATTTTGCAGCAAGATGTCCTTGCTTATGGCAGTAAGTGCACTGCATGTGCATCCTCTTGATAGCATGATTTGCCTTGTCCAATGGACCTTTGGCTTCTTGCTTCTTTTACTTCTTCTGCTTCCTGTACGTGGCCATTCTCTTCCAACATCTAGAAACATTATGGTTATACAAACCACAAAAGGAACAAGCAATTCTTTTCCCATACATATGTGGAAATTTATCATGCTTTGCACAATCAAAAGGAAAATGTTTAGAGCCAGATTTATACCTGCCTCTTTCACCTTTATTTCCTGCATGAGGAGGTGAATCAAATGAATAAGTGGCTCTCTTTGGAACACCATCAATCTCTTCAAGGCTGTTAGAGTCTCCCCAACTCTCTGGTTCAAGTGTGTGCTCCTGAACACCTACATTATGCAATTGATGTTTCAATCCATATCATTCCTCTTGAATACAACCTTCACACTTTTGAGGTAGAGGACATGAACTAAAACTCCTTCTTGGGAATATTTCAATGACCTTCATTGTAGCTTTGGAACTCCGTTCATAAGACTGTCCATAGCCAAGACCCAAATACTTAGGCCTTTCCTCAACCATTATTGGTTCAACAATACCTTGTGCATGCTTTCCCAAGCCCTTTCCTTCATAGCC
>APFE030267385.1:331885-363838 GCA_000404065.3 Pinus taeda | reverse complement strand
CCTTCATAGCCCATCTTGGACATTAGCTTGGAACCTATGCCTTTAGTATGTTTTTCAAAAGAACCAATATAAGCATTCTCAGAAGAATTTGAAGACAAACTGGAATGGTTTACCTTTTCTTCAATCTGATACTTGACTAAGGCTTCTTGGGCAACAAAGAGCTGTGTTTCGAACTCATGCATCCTCTTCAGGTTCATATTTGCAATATGAAGTTGCCTCTCCATTTCCTGCAATTTGTCAGCAAGCAACTGCTTCTCTTCCTTCATGGAATTCAACTGCTTTCTAAGCATGCTACTCTACCTTCCATCCTCATACATTTCTCTCACCATATCCATCATGGTGGATAATTCTTGCTTCATGTCTTCATCAAGGAACCTTGTGAAGAATGCAGAATTTGAGGACCCACTTGTAGAAGTTGTCATTATGCCAATGAACAAAAAAACTTCAACAAGATAAATAAAGAGCTTATTTAAGCAACCTCTTGCAACAAACCTCTTGTGCTTTGGATTGCCTTGAGGTCCTTGGGATAGAAGAATGCCTTCAACCCTTCTTCCTATTTGTCCTTCCTGGAATGAGCTATCAACAACTTTCCCTTTACCTCTGCAAACTCAGAAAATAGTCAGTCTGTAAAACACGCATACAATCAGCCTCTTGCTATTCAAACACCTTTCAGACAAGCAATCTTTGCTCTGTCAATCAAGCATTCTAATATAACCTTCCTTGAAGGTGGGGTTAACCAAACCCAAGCTCCGATACCACCTGATTTGAAAATGGGGCACTTATGCTTCTTGTCTAACTTACACGAACCTCTCCCACTTCCCAAGTCTTAATGATTAACCAATGCAGAATTAAGAAATGCTTGAAAATATGGGTGTATGCTTGTATTTGTTTTCAACTAATTACTTGCTTTAATTTCTGTTGTTGTGTTGTAAATTAGTGTGCTGACACTGATGTATAAATACATATAATAGTAAATAGAACAACAATAAAACAAACACATAAGACAACAATTTAGTTAGGAGTTCACCCACAACTCTTGGGATAGATCTCCGTGAGCTCTATTTAACTCAAATAGGCTCTCTGGGATTATGGTGTAAGTCTTTTTACAAGCTCTTTGGCTCAACTCTTGTTGTTATACACATAAACAGTGGGTTCAAACACCATTTTATCCCTTGGCTCTTGAAGCTCTGGCTCTTGGCTTTGGCCCTTGGCTCTGGCTCTTGGCTCTTGGTTCTGGCTCTTGGCTCTGACTCTGGATCTTTGGCTCTTGGTTCTGGCTCTTGGCTTTGACTCTAGCTCTTTGGCTCTAGCTTTCGGCTCTTGGCTCTTGGCTCTGGCTTCTTTTTGCCTTCTATCAGAAAAACAGTCCCATTGATTTTTCACTTGGCTCCAAGTGACCCCATAGGCTACTCTTTTGCTTCTGCACCGCTGTCTTAGTGCTGTCTGCTTGTGCTTAGCTTCAACAACAACTCCCACAATGACCAACGACCCAACAACAACCAACAGTCAACTCAGCAGCCCTCGACAGCAATACACTACCCTCCATTGAGCTCTCTGTGCCTTCTTTGAGGTGAGCTTCCGGATCTGCCGCTTCTGGTCCGTTCCTCTTCATGCAATCATGAGGAATCATTCTTTTCCATCTCTGTGGCTCTCTTTCTCTATACGTTCCTCTCTCTGCAATCAATCCTCTGCAACTCTACGTCTTTCATAACACATCCCTGTTACAAAATGCATCATTGTAATATAACGCCCGCTTATAGTGTGGCACAAGGAATGGAAGCCCTTTTTACAGTGGAAAATACATAGGCAACCTTTGTTTCGGAAAAATTCCTGAAAATGGAACAGAGTTCCAATACACAGAGATATTCAAAATTACACATGGAAATATGAGCGAAAAGACTTAAGTTGGATCTCAAAGGGATATAGATCTGCATATATAATATTTCGGGTCAGCGCGTATCACATATCACATGTCGCTAAGGCCTGGTGCTCCCCTTTGCATTTTTGCGATCCGATATTTGATTGTCGATTGCATATCGGTGGTATCGACCCATCGCTTATCACATGTCATAGGGGTCTAGGTTCTCCGCCTCCGATTGTTGATCTCCGCTTGATCAACCCATCGCACATCGGCAAGTCACCTAGTCACGGGTATTGGTCCTTTTCCTTTGGATTTAAGTGATGCGATAAAGCACAATTGCATATCGCAAGTCCTCATGCCTGTGGTTAAGTCCTTCCCTTTGGTTATATGCGATGCGATATTTCGACAATTGCATGCCGCGATGCCTTAAGACCTGAGGTCCCTCCTTTATATAGCCATCCATCGATGCGATATTTCCTCTTTGACTAATCAAACAGGGCCATGTGGCCTAATCCCGACCTGCCATGTGTCAGCTATGGATTGTCCCGTGAGCCTATACTAAAAATCAAAATTTCCAATATAGTTCGAAGATTAATGAAATTGCCTCCTTTTCTAAGGATATTGGGGAAATTTCATTTTACAATAACTTCTTCATCCGAAGTCCGTTTTCGCCCATTTAAGTTGTGTTGGATTTAGAATGAAGAGATCTTTGCAATGAGACTATTTCCAGGAGTAGCTTGTGATTTTCATTTTCCTCTGATTTACAAAAGGTTTGTGCCATTTGGCACCTTTTACCTCTTATATCAAGTCTTTTAGACTTAGAGGTTTATCTAGGATCCATTTTTGGATTAGGGATGCCCAAAACTATACCACATATGTCTAATGGCACAACATCAAGTTCCACTTCATCTATGAAATTTGCAGTAATGACGAATTTCAATCTACACTTTCTAGTTACTTGCAATTGTGCATTGTCACACACCCATCCTAATGGATATGGCTTATGATGTGGAATGGTTTCCATGTTTAAACTTTTGACAATGTTTTCAGAGGTGAGATTGGCTTGAGAGCACTATGAAAAAGAGTATCAATTTTTCTATGTTTCAGATTACCCTTATGTGGAAAAGTTCTATCCTCATATTTTCATTTTGAGTTTCATTCTGTAAATTTGAAGTACTAGTGCTAGCAATGGATTCTTTTCCTTTCATACCCATGGCTATAATTTTAGTTTCATCACTCGAATCAGATCCCAAATCCTATTGAGTGGTTGCAGTCATCTTTTGTTTTCCCTTGTTGTTGAATTTCTTTGGTTTCATCTCAAGATGAATCTTCCAACAATGAGCTTCATCGTGACCCTCTTTGGAACAATGCTTGCATGTTAGTTTATCTCCTTCCTTCTTAATGGATGCATTTTTATTTCCTTTCCTTTTGAAACCCTTTTCTTTTCATTTACCCTTAAATGGAATTTTACCTCCCTGTTCTGGAGTACTTTTCCCTCTTGCCTCAAGATGAGTGGCTTGCACACAAACCTCATTTAGACGATTGGGAATAAACATAAGGATAGTATGCCTAAGGTAAATGTGTAAACCCCCTATATACTTCAGCATCGTGTCTTGTGATTGTAAATCTACACCTAACATTAAAGACCTTCTAAATTCTTGGGTGTAATCTTGAACATTTTGACCTTTAAGTTGTTTAAAATTCTGCCAATTCATGATGGATTTCTGCGTATATGCTAGAGGGTAAAAATGTCTTTTAATTGTAGCAATGATATCAGACCAAGAGATTGACATATTACCATGTTTTTTTTTTATCTCTTCTTATGTCTTGGCTTCCCACCATATCAGTGTTGCACCCTCCAGTCTCAAGGAAGCTAGCTGAATCTTTGTATCATCATCTTGAAGGTTTTGAATTCCGTATCAAGCTTCTTTGCATCACTTCATCATTATACATGGGTAGTTCAAATTTAACATCAAGTTTTAACAAGGGTGTTTTACCAATTCCTTTGGAGGTATGTTGATGAGTATGAGTAAGGGTTGTATTAGTTGAAGAGGATGAAGATGTCTGTGAAGTTGAAGATGAAGATGATGGTGGAGATGGTGGAGTTTTACCTCCATTTTCATTACCTCCTCCTCCTAAAGAACCTTCTCCTTTTGGAGGCTTGGAGCTTTCACCCTGCTATATTGTATTCCTCTCTTCATAGAGGAATTTCACCATCTCTATCATGTCAAAGAAACCATTCCTAAAAACCTTCTCATGCTATGTCATATTTGCAGGCTCTCCTTCATGTGACATTCTTACTAAAGCTTCAATTTCAATTTTAGGTAGAACTGGTGGTGGAGATGTGGCAAAATTTCTCTCCTTCTCCTTGACCCAACTTCAGGACCTCCAACCAACTTTCCTTCTCCTCTCTTGAGCTTCAACCTTGTAAGCATCACATTCACTTGCAAACAATTAAATCCTCCTTTCACAAAGAAAACCAAAAGAAATGCCAAACTTGATTTGAATGGGAAAATTAGTTTTGCTGTGCTAAATTCCTCTTGAGAATATGTAAAAGTGCTTAAGGGTTCATGAGGTTAATTGCAAGTTTTAACATGAGTTTTTGAATTCTTTTATGTAAATTTCATGTAAAAATTAACATAAACAAATGATTGAACAACAACATATAACAAACATGAACAACACCAAAACAGTATCACAACAACACATGATGAAGGGGTTCACCCCGCCTAGGCGACGTCTCCTTGGTCCAACTTCCAATGGCTTGGCCCTCTCTATTATGCGCAAAATTGTGAATACATCAATTTACAATGCTCAAAGAGCTCTAAAACCTATTCCAATAGCTCCATAATGCCGAAAAATGTCTGTCTAGACTCTTTCTGCTCTTGATTTGTTAAAAAACTGAAGAAGTTATGGCTTCCCCAAGTCTTTCTGCTAATTGCACCTCAATTTCCCCAAAATTCGACACCATCCTACAATTTCACCTCCAATTCTGCTAACTGAGTGCTGATTTCACCTAATTCCAGGGGAATTTGTTGGATGGATTAAATGCTCAATGAGGCCTTAATCCCGAAAATTTGGACCACATTGGGGGCCACGTGCCCGGGGCTAAAGCCAACAGCCCACCTCCACCGGCTGGGCCGCCACTCCGCTCTGCCCGCTGCCCTGTTGGGTGGCACCACCCATGGACTAGACCTTGTGGGATGGCCCTTTTTTCGGATGGTGCAACACTTTAAATTTAAATATAAGTCGCATGCCATTATATAACAAGCAACACAATTTGGAGTGTTGGTTAGACTTGGCGCTTGGATTTTGTACATCACGGGTTCGACCCTTGTCGTTGTTGCCAAGACCTTAACCCAAATTTTGGTGGCCCTCAGGTTGCCACGTGGGGGCCCCTAGCTGGGCCACGTGGCAGCCTGTGGTTGGCCACCAACCAACCAATGAAAATTGTCCAAAACTCCACCAATGAAATCGTGCCACTTGGAACCTTCTAATTCATCGGAGGTCAAATCATATGCATATTCACCTTGCCACGTAGGCATGCCCAGTTAGTGCTACATTAGTAGTATAGATTGCTGACTTGGCTACCTGCATATTTTTTTTTTAAATTCCCCTGTTTAGGAAAATGAACATAACATGTTTCTGGGAGCATACTGAGTCCTTTTGTGCGAAATGAGTTGCACCAGATTTAGGATGACAAGCACTACACATTCGTTTAAGTTCCACACAGATATTACAACTTTGAATTTTGAGCAAATTTTTGAGCACCTGCTCATTAAGCTCATCTTGAGGCTCCTCCTTTGGAGCTAGAAGCTCCTGCTCTGGTGGAATACCCAACTCTCATTTCAGAGATCATCTCATAGCCTTTTCCTCATAAAACTTGACATCTCTCCTCACAATTGTCATCCTAAGTGAAGACAAGTACACTCGGTAATTGCGTGGAGTTTTGTTGTATCCTACAAAAACTCCCAAATCTACTGTAGGCTCGAGTTTCTTCCATGAATCCTTGGAGACATGATAATAAACTGAAGCTCCAAAAATTATTAAATGAGATACATCAAAATTTCTCCCAGAGAAATCTTCCTCTGGTGTGATCATACCAAGTATTCTATGAGGACTCTGGTTCTGCAGGTAGACTGCGGTGTTGCATGCTTCTACCCATATATATGTAATGGCAACCCTTGATCATGTAGCATAACACTTTGTACTCCAACTATTCTTTGGTTCTTCCACTCAACTACCTCATTTTGTTGTGGGTTATGGGGTGCTATCATTTCTCTTCGAATACCTTGTTTGGCAATGATAGAAATCCTTGAAGGCATACAAAACAAATTCACCTCCATTTTTGCTCCCGAGAGCCTTCACCTTCTTCTTAGTGTCCTTTTCAAACAATGCTTTGAATTCAACAAATTTTTAGAAAACTTCATCCTTCTTCCGCATGAAGAAGATCCAACATTTTCTAGAGAAATCATTAATAAAAAATAACATAGTACTTATGTTTTATTGTGGAGGTTATAGAAAAGGGTCCACAAACATCAGAGTGGACTCACTCCAATATTGCATATGCTTTGCTATCTAGACCATGGAAAGTGGATTTGACATATTTCCCTAATGCGCAATCCTTGCATACATCATGTTGGTCAAGGGTGCCTTTAGGGAGATCAGTGGTAATTTGATGCATGATTTATAAGGCACCATGGAATAGATGACCCAATCTCATGTGCCAGAGTTCTCCAACATCTCGAATCTACACCTTTTCAGCCTTGATACTCAATGCAATGCAATCTCCCACCTCAAGTTTGTATAGGTTCTTCACTCTAACTCCAATCTGCTTCACTTTCCTGTTAGTTATGTGTCTTAAAGAATTGACCTTTACTGAAAATAACATCATATCCTTTATCCTCGACTATTACTATAGAGACCATGTTCTTCTTCAGTCCAGGCATAAACATATCATCTTTGAGGCGAAGAGGAGAGGATTTCTCCCTCTCAAAGGTGACAGTATCAATTCCTGTAGCATTGTACCACCCGTCACCCCCCATTTCGATATGCAATTGGAGATAATTCTCCTCTCGGCTATTAAAAAGCTCCTGCACCCTGTCATATGGAACGAGGCACTAGAATCAAGGTACCACACACTCCTCATAATGCTGTTGGCCATTCATGCTATCAGGGTGAAGTCTAATTCGAATTTTGAAGCCAGTGCTTCACCTCCTCCTCCTCCTCCTCCTAAAGGCTTCTTGTTAGAATTTTTGTGTAGACACTTTGTTGCATAATTCTTGTATTTGTGGCATTGGAAGTGTTTTATCTTGCTCAATTATTTCTTCTTATGAATATTTTGGATGTATTCAGGTTTGCTTTGGGTCTTCTTTCATTTTCCCTTATTCCCCTTCCCAACCACGAAAAAATTCTCTTCATCCTCAACTTTGAACGATGTTCCATCTCTGGTATTTGTCTTAACTCTTCATGAACCAAATCAAACCACAACCTTTCCTAGTTTGGTAATTTTCCCTTCCATTCACAGAGCCCTAGTAGTTGTGCCATGATTTTGGAAGGCCTAGAAGAGCTAGTATCACTAGGTCATCTTCTGTAACATTCACCCCAACCCCTCCAAGCTCATCACATACTTGAGTAAATCTGAAGAGATACTGTGGAATTGTATCATTCTTCTACATTCTAATGTTTCAAAGTTTGTCTTTCATAGCCAAATTTCTATGGTCATTTCTATTTTAGAATAGCTCAGTCAGTGTCTTCCACATAGAAAATGGTGTATCTTTGCTATGGATATTTGAGACCACATGGTCTCTCCCACCTTCAAGGAGAATTCTCCTGAGCTTTGCAACATCCTTCTTGCATTGGGATAATTATTGTGCTTCATACTGTTGGGGTTTTTCAATGTCAGTTTTAACATATTCTAACACACCATTATCATAAAGCATTACTTTCATCCAGTCCTTCTAGGCTATAAAATTCGAGCTACCCTCCAACGAATACTCCAATCTCAATCCGTTGAAAGACATTCTCCCGATTTTGAAGAAAAAATTGCAGCATTGAAGTTGCAAATCTGAAATTCTTGAGGGAAAAATTTGAAATATTGGTTCTAATGTTATTTTAGGGCTCAGATACCATGTAGAAATTTGATAAAAATCACAATTACTCAATATTTCAAACTGAAAAACAAGACACAATTCTACTCTACTGATCTGCGAAATGGAAATCAAAATTTAGAACACCATGCATAAAAATGAAATAAGAAAAAACACAAGTACAAAATTATTTCTAGGGGAACCCAATTGGGAAAATACATCAAGCCTCTTTGCATTAATCAGTTGAATAGAGAAACTATTACAATTGCTTTCTCCAGTTTTGAGCACAACGTGCAATAATTGTTCTCTCTGTTGAATGAGAAACTCTAGCCAATACTTAGCCAATTATCTGCTCCTCTAGCCTCCTATTTCCTTGTAAAAATCTGAGTAAATTCAAGCTCCTAAAAAATAGGGAAGTCTCTATTTCCTTGCACAATTCCCAAGGAATTGATCTCCTGACTGCATGCGAAAATTGTACACTCAACTAGCATACAACTCATGCTTGTCTCTCCACTTCGGCCGAGAAATTAAAATTCCATGCATGCATTAAATATTTTGGGTTTTTTTGATTAGTTAACTAACAAATCTCTAAGTTAGACTGCTATCCCACTGCTCAATTGATCTTAAACTGACTCTATTAATAGGTAGAGGTTAGCTAACCAAACACTACTGAAAATAATTGAATTGGATTGCTAAAATTTAGCAATCACACATGCATGAATTAACTCCAACCTAACTAACTCGAATTTACTGAGCTAACTAAGTGACAAGAACCATGTCACACTAGTTAAATACTTCCAAGTTGTCCTGTTGATGTGGACATTAAATTTACTCAATTTGACTAAGGCTAAAGTCAAATTGAGCCTTTCTTGCTACAATTTTTAACAATCACATAAGTCCCTATCCTCACAAGTGCCCCATTACTAACCATGCATGCCAAGTATTTACCAATCATCGAGAAGGTTAATGTCATGGACTTCCATTGGTTTGACATGTTCTAATAATTATCCTCTCCATTCTTACCCAATCTAATAGTGTATTTGGTGTAATGTATTTTTGTATAGAGATCCTCCTCCAAATACTATTTTTTGTGAGTGAATTCCACATGGACATTGTAGTTAAAGACTAACCAAACAAGTGTATATCTTTAGGCCCATAGCCCCCTTTATATTTAGGTGTATCTAGCTACTAACTTCTAACTAGCCATGTGAGATACCATATACTCATTGCTTTCTTGCTATAAAATGTTAAAACAAAATTTCTTAATCCTTTCCAAAACCCCCTTTGGAATGTGGTCAAAGTTTACCAAAAGACTAGAATTACCTCTAATATAGATTTTACAAGAACTAATTTACCGCATTCCAAAATCCCCCACCCCCATGAAGACCACTTATTTCCCTAGAAAAAAAAATTAATCCTTGTTAAAATCCATTCCCAATAATTTTTATGATAACTATTGGGTTTTAGAGTGAAGGCAAAGTATTTTACCCATTCATTAATATCAAGATGATGAAAAAGAAAAAAGATTTCCATCCTATAATTTGAGTTTCATTTAATTCAAATGTGAACAAAGCAGATTTATGCTCATTAATATCCATACCAATAGGAGAAAAATAGAGTTATAAAATATCTTAAAAAAATCCTTCACTATCTTTAACAAAACATAAAATAAGTAAATCATTAAAAAAAGGTGTTGTGTTAATGATTATCTCTTCCCCACCTTAATGCATGCTATTTTTCTTTGTCTCTTAGCCTCCTTAATCAAATTGCTAAGTCATTTTTCCACTAGTAGGAAGAGATATAGGGATAGAGGGAATCAATCCCTGAGCCCTCTATCGAGCCTAAAGGTAGAGGAGGAAAACCATTTATCAACACAACGAAGAGAGATGAAGGCACAAACCCCATAATCCATTTTACCAAAAGAAGATCAAACCAAAATTGAACCAGCATAAGTCAAAAGATATAGCCAGGAGACCCCGTCATAAGCTTTGGACAAGCCCAACTTGAGAATTACGACATGAGTTTGAGAAATATTTATGGTGTGGAGACCCTCCTAAGCACAACCTATGGCTTCATGAATCTACCTCCCCTCAGGAAACCTGAACTGCGTAGGGGAGATAAACCTAGAGAGAATGGGATTAGTTCTTAGAACACCATCTAAGAACACTATAAAATTTCTTTGCAACACCATCTAGGAACATAGTTTCTTCCCAATTAAAATATATATCAAAGTCACTTCAAAAAATATTGTGAAGGTATGAAACATTGACTCTATTTAGAGAAATTATTGGAGACAATTCATCATTCTTTAGAATATTCTTCAACATAAACTTCTTGCTTAATGGAGTCGTCATCTTCTTTAGCATTTTTAGATGAAAAAGGTACCTAATCAACATGCCATTTGTGATATCCAAAATCCCACAAATTTTCAATCATTGTTTCACCTGAAAAGTCTAAATCTAATGCAATGTTATGGAATGGTTTTTTGAAAAGAGACTTTGTCCAAAAACGTTTTGAGTTCTTCTAAACTGTTATTGGGAATATTATAGAAGAATGACTAAAATTTAGATCAATGGAATGGAAACATCTATGTTTCCATTGCTCTTTCTTACACTGGACATGAAACACACACACACACACACACACACACACACACACATAATAGAAAGTTTTCTATAAAATTACGAAGAGTTTTATATATTTGAACAATGTTATTTTGGCATGATAATTGATGAGAATCCCTCTATAGTTTTGTTAATACTTTTGTTCCAAAATTCAAGATAAAAATAATTTCAACTACACAAAACAAGAGGTAGATTTATTGTGTTGTAATGCCATGGTATACAAGTGTTTCTACAAGAAACCTTTTTTATGTACACAAAGAAGGATATGCAATGTCTTTTATGTTTTCAATTATTTTCATCATATCTTGACAACTTTATAGCCTCTTTTCTACTTTTGAAGCATACTTTGCAATATATTTCATGACTACATGTTGATAAACAACTAGCTGGAAATCAACATTAGATTGCCACAGTGTAAAAAGATCAACATTGTAGACATTTATCATATCATCAATACATGCATGCTAATATTTCTTTTGCATTTAAATAATATATGAATAATATTGATTAATCATGAGCCTTCCATGGAGAATTGTAGTGATATGCAATAATAGACTCCTTTTTGTGCAAACAAGAATCTACACTACACTTTGTATGTCTTTGAACACAATTGAACAAATTCTCATAACCTTCACGAGGATTGCAAGAAGAAACTTTTGAGGTGTTCAAAAGGTAGGTATCATCATTTAGGATTCAAGGAACCATTATGTTATGATCATCGATGTCACAAATTTTTCATGTTGTTATATATTTAACAAAGAATGTCTTCTCAACATGCACATTGGAAGGAAGGATACTCTCGCTCCTTCTAGATATTGACAACTTTTCTCTCCTTTTTAAATCCTACAAGGATATTGAGCTACAATCAATATAATGTTTTTAGGTTTTAGAGCACATATGTGACAACTCTTTTCGATAATCCCTCTTGTAAATATTGCCATGAATTGTAATTCATATAAATAATATGGAAATGTAACGATTTTCTTTGATTAAATCACATCTTTAGTTTTTGTGAGTTACCCTCAGCGATTACAATTCTTAGGTGGCTCACAATTTAAAATGGAATATTAATCTCACTTCTCAAGTGGTTTCTGATTTTCAATAAACTAATAATCGTGCACCAAGTGATTTTTCATTGACCACAAACCTTCATTTATCATGACAAGTGATTATTGGTTTACCATGAATCATAATCATTGCAATTGTGGGGATATAGTTTCGTTCTAATGGGTTAAAACCATTACATTGATATCATTTGGCTATTGTACATACAAAAATAAAAATTCCTTATGTCTGTTCATCTCAAAATAGTCCAAGTCATTTTAAAAATGGGTCCATCATTGAAAATCGCTATCAAGGATTGCTTCAATTTTCTTGGGATTTTATGCAATTTCATTTTTTTTTATGGATTCTTTAGTTGTTGTTGCATCTCAAATTTTAAACACATGGTATTACTAAATCACTGCTTATTTTATCTTGGTTCTATTGTTTCATTTTTTGGAATCATGTTTCCTAATGCATACAATATCCACATAATTATTTATGTATTTTAAAGTAAAATTTAATATTTAATACTTAATATTAAAAACTATAAAAGTATATGAAAGAGATGTGTAACATACATGGTTAAATATAAATTGGCTTAGATTCATATTAATCTTGGATTTTGGACATATTAATTGCTGAAATGATCAAATTCTTCTAAAAGAAAACCTTTTTGGTTTGTTCCACGAAAATGTTTGCACCTCTAGGTGTTTGATTACTAATTTCTTAATAGATGATCAGGTGATCAATTTTAAGCTAAAAAATGAAAGTGCCCAGGACTTCTTGAAACTGACACCAGATCGATGATCTCGCCGATCTGAATCTAATGCAACTTGAATCACTCAAAATCGATATTATATGATCCCAATATCTTGTTCTGATTATTTTCCTAAATATACAAAATTTGAGCAGGCATGTTGACTAGGCAGTTGACTAGGCTAACCATATTGCTGAGTCAGCATGGTTACCGTACAGGTACGAGCCAACCATAAACTGACAAATGGCATGTTTTGGTTCGCTGGTTTTGGCGCACATGACTAAATTTGATTGGTGGTTGTTTGTGAAGTGGCCGTATGAATGGGAGCCACGTGGCCCAATGGGAGGCTGCCACATGACATCCTGGTATTGGTCAAAAGTATGTTATGGCCTAACAGGTCTCACCAAGGATCCAACACAAGACCATTCGAGCAACAATGCAACGCCTTACTGCTAGGGTGCAGGTGGTTCTTATTAACGATGGACACATTTTGTTATTTAAAATTTATGTGTTTTGGTAATGGGGAAGGGATTGGGGCTAAGATCTCACCCCACGCCCATAAGATTGCAGGCAGGGGAGCGAAGGGCTCAGTGTTAGCCCTGTCCCACAATTTTGACACCAACTTTAAACACCCACCAGACCATGTACCAAAGAGTAGGAGTGTTAACAGTAGCGAGGGAAGTGTTTGGGACCATCCCACGATCATATATCATGACCCATGTAACCATAGTGAGGGATTGACGAAGGTCTTTGCAGAGGGCGTGAAGGCTAGGCCCTAGCTCACGGTTGTGAGGCCTTTTGCATGACCCTTGGAACAGAGCTTGGGCGTTATGCGGAGGAGTTAGTGGCAGGGGGCCATCCCTAAGGTCTTATGCAACCCAACATGACTGTGTGCCTATGGATTGAGAGCTTCGACAAGTAGGGTGGGCTGTTGGCCCAACCCTCAGATCTGTGGCACCCTATGTGACCTAGCCTCAAGTTTTAAGGGCTCAACCGGTGGGGGCAGGCGTTAAGGCCCAGTCCTCGACCATATGTGGCCCATTTGACTATGATATTCAGATTAAGGGGTTCGAGGATAAATTAATCATTCAACAAAATTCACAGGCGGGTAGCGAAATTGTCGCTCTGTTAGACATTTCCAGGATGGATTTGTAGAACTAATAGACAGAAGGGCAAATTTGTAGGATGGTTAAAAGTGAAATTCATGAGAGAGCTTGGAAGCTCATAACTTTTTGAGTTTTTATCCAAACTGAGCTCAAAAAGAGGATACTTAGGGTTTTTGGATGTTCTGAATCCAATGGTAACCTCTAATTTCTGATTTGAGCATATCCATAGAGTATTTTTGCAGGTTTGAGACTAAAGGTGTATGATCAGTCAGAGTTGGGAAGCAGTTCTGGAAGGTATTTGGGTATGGAGAAGACCTTGTAGGGGTGTTCTAACTTCCAGAAGGATACTACAATAGTTGTAACTTGCAGGGTTCATCTCAGGTTCAACTTCTCTTAACATGAAGTTTTGATTATGTGCTTTAAAGTGGAATTGAAGTGTTCACATATTCTTTTTAGCTCTTTTCAGTTGAAGTATATCATCTTTGTAGGATATGCTTTGTGTTGTTGTTGTTTGTGAGGGTTATTTTTGGGAGAGCATTACCTTGTAGGGGTAATAGCCACACATTTACCTACAGCAAAATTTTATGTACTTCATTTGATACTGAATATATGAGTGGTCTAGTCATGTTCACAGGCCCGAAGATGTAGCCTAGGAGGGGTGAACTCCGTCAACAAACCTTTTTTCTTTCTCTTCATTATGCCTGCATGGATTATGTGTTGTTATGTTCATTACCTTAAGTTACATATGAAGACTAATTCATGACTTGAAGAGATATTGAAAACCTATTGTTTCAAAGCTCATTTTTAACCTTGCAAAGCGTCAAAATGCTCCTACTTTTTGTTTTATTTGATTTACGAAAAGAGGAAGAAATCACCTAATCCAATTTCAGATCAGTTAGGTATCAGAGCACTGGTTGACCAAACTGCAAGAATGGGCAGCAAAAAGAGTCTTCAAGAGCTAGAGGAGCATAATTTGGCTCTTCAGATGGAGAACATAGAGTTGAGAAGGATCTTAGAGATAGTTGAAGAGGAGAAGAGACACATGTGCTTTGTTTTGCAACAAGTGCTTGATGAGAAAGTTGCAGAAAGTTCTACTACTGTAACAGCAAGGGAAACCTCCAAAATGAGGCCAGTATGTGGTCACGGTTCAAATAGTGTTTTTGGACCATATGTGAAAGATGTTACATGTGCATTTTGCAAACATATTCAAGAAGCACACCATATGCCAATGGATAAGGGTGGGTGGCTAGAGTCATCTACACGTTGGCTATCATTGTGATCATCAAAAGCTGAGAAGATGAATATCAAAGTTAAGGAGGTAATTAGAATCTCAGGTTCCACTCCTTCTGCTTATATTCATAACAACTCTTTTTCAACGTTCGAGAAACATACCAAAGGTATAGGTAGGAAGTTTCTTTCCAAGGGGATATAATGATGGAAGCCTCAGCATAAATGGCCAAGGTATTACCAATCCAATCATGGTTGAGGAGATACCAAAGTATATGGGATTGGGAAATGGTTGAAGGGAGTTTGGTGAATGCTCTAAACGGCTTGAGGTACATCAAACATCTGAGCATGAGATGTCACCACATTGTGACAATCATCAAAGCTACAAATCTATAGACATGTATAACTCTGAAGAGTGCTTTCCAATGCATGGAAATTTTTAATACTTGTGGAATCAATACCCTTATACATTTTGTGATGTCAATGACCATTGTGTGGTTGTATGTGAGAAATGTATGCTAATGGTTAAAAGAATGAACCATATTCTAGGCATCAAGCATAATTACTTTCTTTCGCATGAGAGAACTTTTGTGTCAACAAACAAGAAGAAGTTCTTCATGATCTAATAATTAAAAAGGTATTATCGACGTCTATGTGAGCAAGCTTATGTTATTTAATGCAATGGATCGATAAGACTGTGAATAACATAAAGAAAAATAAGCAAATAAGACAACATTCAAGCACATCAAATAACAACCATGTGATAACAGAGTTCACCAGACTTCCTGGCTACGTCTTCGGGTCCTTAGCTTCCAGTGCTGACCACTTTGTTTTCCTTCAAAATGATTTTACATATATGAGCTTGAAAACAGAAGCTCAGATGAGAAAACGGACCTCACATTGCGACGAGATCGAAATTTTGAAAAAAATGAGTATAAACTCAACCATGTTCTGACAAAGTGACCTCCAGACCCCCTAAAGTCCCTGCAAAACCACCTCTGGTCCAAAACTGCCTCGAACACTGTGCAAAACCAGTGCCCTGCACAAAACCGCCTTGGAAACTATGCGCGCCTGTCTTCTGGATTCGGCTCTGCAAGGTTTAAATAATGTTTTGGGCGCTTGGTTTACGAAGCCCCGCTCTTGGTATTACGGCACCTCGACGTAATGTTAAGTCGTTGTATATATATGGTCTTTTGGGAGGTCGGCGGGTTGACCCCACCACCTAATCTCTCGACGGATATTTGGCACTTGGTGGATATGGTGGCATATGTGTATTATGTTCCGACAGTATAGTTTGTTGCCATTTTAATTGGCCAGCGGTCGTGGGGTTGACCCCGATCGTCCGGTCTTTTTCTGGTGATACCATTGTTATAAAATAAATATAACCTTATCGCATTGCTTTAACAAGATTTCCGTAGCTCAATCGGTGTGCCATTCTAGCAAAAACTTATCATTTTCGGGAGGTCAGGGGTTCAATCCTCCCTGACCCCCAAAATTTTGGAAATCAAGCCAAATTAGGTAAAATCCGGGCTGCCACGTTTTAGCCCCAGATTGGCCACTTGTTGCCCAGTGAACATCACAAACCAATCACAAACTGCCAAAGTCACCTAGGCCACGTAGGCGTGCTGACGTCATCAAGGACACATGTCATGTTCCTGGGATGCCACATGTCTCTGCTGACATCATTCGTCTCTGACTTTGACCGGTGACTTTCTGAGTTGACTTTGGCTTTCTGGTTGACTTTTGACTTTTTTTGCCATAATTTGTCCAGAACTTTGACAGGCCACAACTTCTTCATACGAACTCAGTTTTACGCGTCATTGGAATCCTCTTGACGAGCACTTTAACTTGGTCTTATTCTCATATGCATCTGAAGACTTTGATATGGAGGCAAAACTGGATCCATTTTGGATCACTCCTCCCCACTGGAAGCTTTTGGACCACCAAAAGTTGGTTTTAGTTGTTGAATAAGTGAGGATATGATTCCTTCACTTTTCCAGTCTCTATCCATCGTGCTTTAATTGGATTTGTACCTTTGAGTCCAACTCGAGATACTCAAGATTTCCTTGTCACAAAGTCCTTATCCTTTTGTCTAGAATTGTGTCCTCCTGTAACTCATTGAGATACTCAGGTGAAAAATATTCTATGGAAGGTACCTGAATTTTCTCTTCTGGATCTTCGATCAATGAAGGCTCATATAATCACAAATTTTCAACATTTACGATGGAATAGATTTGCATATAAGGTGGTAGATCTAGGTGGAAAACATTTTCACCAATTTTATCAAGAATTTTGAAAGGACCCTATCTAATTGGTTTCAACTTTTTACCTTCCCCTTGAAGTCTTTCTTTGCTAATGTACAACCATACTTGATCAGCAACTTGAAAACTATGCTCAACTCGATGCTTTCCGTGCCGCACTTTATACTGTGCTTGGCTCTTTTCCAGTTGTTCCTATACTGCCTAGTGAATTTCCTGGATTCGTTCAATTAACTTGGTTGTTTTGTCCACATCGTTGTGTCCATCAACTATTATGTCTTTACCAAAGACAAAATCCAAGGGAGAATTTGGTACATAACCAAAACAAGTCTCAAATGGAGATCTTTGAGTTGAAGAATGTTTTGCATGGTTGTAAGCATGTTGTACATAACACAAATACTCATCCCAAAGCTCAGTATGTTTATTGAAATAACCTAGAAGCAACTGTACCACTGTCCTGTTGACTACTTCTGTCTAGCTGTCAATTTGCGGATGAAATGTCGTGCTCTTCTTTAACTTTGTGTCCATGAGTTCCCATAAACTTGACCAAAATTTCCTGACAAATAGAGAATCTCGATCAGATACAATAGAAGTGGGTAACCAAAAATGAACCCATACATTTTGGAAGAAAAAACTTGCAGTTTGTTCAATTATGACCTGTTTAGTACATGGTGTCAAAATACACATTTTATTGAACCTATCCATAACTACATACAAATAATCATGACCTTTTCTAGACATTGGCAATCCCCCCAAAAAATCCATTGATACACTTTCCCAAGGATGAGAAGGAATTGTAAGTGGATTATACAAGCCTAATTTTCTATTACTTGGCTTGCTTGTATCACACATAGTACATCCTTTGATATATCTAGAAACTGTTTCATTCATTCAAGGCCAATAGCAGAATCTTTGTAATTGTGCAACTATTTTACTTACACCAAAGTGACTTGACATTAGAGAAGTATGTGCTTCTCGAACAACATTAACTCTTTCAGTTTGTGGAATGCATAACTTTTCCAGATGATATAAGAGCTTGTCACTTATGTAATAATCCAAATCTTCTACTTGCTTTCTATGACTTAAAGTTGCATATACATCCTTAAAATATGTATCTTGAGCATATTGTTCAATGTAACTTTCATGAATCACTAAATTATGCTTAAATATTGTGGATGCACTTATAATTGGTCTTGATAACATATATGCAACCTTATTGTGTATGCCTTTCTTAGATATGATTACTAGATGAAATTGCTATAGGAAACCCATCCATCGATAGTGTCTTGATTGTTGCAATTTAGTTTGTGAGTGTAAATATTGAAGTGGTTGATGATCTGTGTGTATGATTGTTTCTTTTCCCATTATATAATGTTTCCACTTTTTAACACTCTGTACTAATGCATATAATTCCTTATCATATGTAGGATAGTTAACTACTGCTGATGTGAATGTCTTAGAATGAAAGCATATAGGCTTCCCATGCTACATCAACACTGCCCCCATGGCATATTCACTTGCATTTGTCTTGATCTCAAATGGCTGTTGAAGATATGGCAATGCTAGTACTGGTGTTGTACTGATCCTTTCTTTCAATGTGTCGAAAGCTTTCTGCTGTTTGCATCCCCACTAAAACACCTATTTCACACTTGCCAAAGCATGTAAATGAGCCGCAATCAAAGAAAATTTAGCAATAAAATTTCTCCAGTATTGTGCTACCCCTAAGAAACTTCTAACTTCTGTCGCAGACTTGGGCTTAGGCCAATTTACAATGACTTCGACCTTAGAAGGATCTATCTTTTCACCACCCCCTACAATATAACCCAAGTAATTTAAAGATGTTCTGCCAAATTCACATTTTGATAGTTTTACATAGAGATTTTCTGTTTTTAACACATCTAAAACTTGCTTTACATGCTTTACATGTTCATCCCATGTCTTACTAAAAACAAGAATATCATCTAAGTAGACTATTACAAAATCATCAATGAATGGCCAAAATACATCGTTCATGACTCGCATGAAAGTAATTGGAGCATTGGTTAAGATGAAAGGCATAACCATCCATTCGGAGAGTCCTTGCTTTGTTTTAAAAGCAGTCTTCCATACATCTTGTTCTGAAACCTTGATCTGATGGTAGCCGCTTCACAAGTCTAACTTAGTGAAGTAAACTACATTTTTCAACTGATCTAGTAGATCATCTGTGCGTGGAAGTGGATAACGATTCTTTGTTGTGATTTTATTTAATGCTCAGAAATCAATGCACATTCTCCATGAACCATCTTTCTTATGCACCAACACAATAGGTGATCCGCATGGTGAAGTGCTTGGTCGAATAAACCATTGATCGAGCAACTCTTGCACCTGCTTCTTTATTTCTGCATTCTCTAGAGCTGATAACATTTTATACCTATAGATGTAATTGTTGTTTCGTCCCCTAAATCCGATCCCAAGTCCTTTGTAGCAGCAGCCTTATTTCACTCTTTATTCCTGAGCTTCTTTGGCTTCAATTCCGGATGCAATGCCTAGCAATGTGCCTCATCATGCTCTTCCTTTTTACAATGAGTGCATGAAGGCTTTTCTTTCTTCACAACGCTCATTTTATTTTCCTTCCATTTATGTTTCTTCTTTACTTTATTCTTGATTTCAGTAGATTTAAATGACTTTCCAACATCATGAGATACATTTTTACCCCTAGCCTCTAGATGAGTTACTTGAATTGATACATCATCTAAGATAGTCGGATTAAACATCAGTATGGTATGCTTCAAATAACCATGTAAGCCACATATGTATTTCAATAATTTCTCTGGAGAGTCAAATGATATGCCTAATGTCAAAGCTCTTTTATGAAATTTTTGAGTGTAACTTTGCACAATTTGAACTTTTAACTGATGCAATGTTTGCCAACTCATCATAGCTTGCTGCATATAAGCCAAAGGATAGAATTATTTTTTAATAGCAGAAACAAATTCATTCCATGTTGAAATGATTTTACCATGCTTTTGGAGATCTGCTTGTGTTTTGCCTTCCCACCAGACAAGTGCGGTTCCTCCAAGACGAAGGCTTGCAAGCTGGATCTTTTTGATACAATTTTTTTGCACCCTGCAATACACTTCAATTTGTCTTATCCAGTTATCAATATTTTTAGTGTTAAGCTCACCATCATAAACTAGCAAATCAAATTTTACATCTAGTTTGTTCAAAGAGGATTTCTTCTTTTTCTTTTTAGAAGAACTAAATTTATGAGAAGAAGACGATGATGACAATGATGGTGATGATGGAGGAGATGATGGAGGAGGCTTTTCCCCTAATCCTTTTTCCACTTTAGGTGATGAAGTGCCTTCATATTTTCTTTTTCTAAACTCATTGTACATCTCTTATACCATCTCATGTATCATCATGAAGCTGTCCATGAAGTTAGCTTCTGTCTCGATTAGGTGTTCTTCCGTCATTTTCTTTTGTGAAAAGACCCTTCCAATTTCTGGATTTGCTTCAACAAGATCTCCTTCTCTTTGTTTGAACTTTAACCTAGTAAGCATTCAAGTCTTCACACGACCTTGTCAAACCTTAAAAAGCATAAAGCTTTGATACCACTTGATCTAATAATTGAAAAGGTATTACTGACGTCTATGTGAGAAAGCTTATGTTATTTAATGCAACATATCGATAAGATTGTGAATAACATAAAGAAAAATAAGAAAATAAGACAACATTCAAGCACATAAAATAACAGCCATGTGATAACGGAGTTCACCAGACTTCCTGGCTATGTCTCTGGGTCCTTAGCTTCCAGCGATGACCGCTTTATTTTCCTTCAAAATGATTTTACAGATATGAGCTAAAAAATAGAACCTTAGATGATAAAACAAACCTCACCATTGTGACGGGCTCAAAATTTTGAGAAAAATGAGTATAAACTTGACCATGTTCTGACAAAGTGACCTCGAGAGCCCCTGAAGACCCTGCAAAACCACCTTTGGTCCAAAACCGCCTCGAAAACTGTGCAAAACCACTGTCCTGCACAAAACCGCTTTGGAAACTGAGCGCACTCTTGGCTTCTGGATTATGCTCTGCAAGGTTTAACTAATGTTTTGGGTGCTTGTTTTACCAAGCCCTGCTCTTGGTATTACGGTACCCCGACGTAATGTTAAGTCGTTGTATCTATATGGTCTTTTGGGAGGTCGATGTGTCGAACCCACCACCCGACCTCCCGGCGGATATTTGGGACTTGGAAGATATGGTGGCATATGTGTATTATGTTTTGGTAGTATAGTTTGTTGATGTGTTAATTGGCCAATGGTCGCGGGGTTGACCCCGACCGTCCGGTCTTTTTCTGGCGGTACCATCATTATAAAATAAATATAAGTACCATCATTATAAAATAAATATAACCTTATCACATTGCTTTAGCAAGATTTCCATAGCCCGATCAGTGCACCATTCTGGTGAAAACTTAGCATTTCTGGGAGGTCAGGGGTTTGATCCTCCCTGACCCCCAAAATTTTGGAAATTAAGCCGAATTAGGAAAAATATGAGCTACCACGTGTCAGCCCCGGATTGACCCCTTGTCACCCAGTCAGCATCACAAACCAATCACAATCTGCCAATGTCACCTAGGTCACGTAGGCGTGCTGACGTCATCAAGGGCACATGTCGTGTTCTCAAGATGCCATGTGCCTTTGCCGAAATCATCCTGCTCTGACTTCGACCATTGACTTTCTAAGTTGACTTTGACTTTCTGGTTGACTTTTGACTTTTTTGCCCTAATTTGTCCAAAACTTTGATTGGCCACAACTTCTTCATACAAACTCGGTTTACGCATTGTTTGCGTCGTTGAAATCCTCTCAACGAGCAATTTAACTTGGTCTTATTCTCATATGCATTTGAAGACTTTGATCTGGAGGCAAAACTGGATCCATTTTGGATCATTTCTATTCTCATTACAAGGTGAATGGACATGACACTGAACGATGTTCAAAGCTACATTCATAGCTTCATTCAAAGAAAGGTAAAGAGATTATGCTACATAATGCAAGGGAAACAAGAGGTGGCAAAGAGGACTCTCCACAATCCTAAGTGACCGTCAATACAAGATGGTGCAAGAAGAGAACCCATAAGCCTAGGAGAGGCAAAGTTTGGGTAGACTTATTGTAAATTTGTTTTGTAAAATTTTGTAAATACTTGTTGTCATTACCTATTTAGGTACTTTTGTAAAGTGAACATTCATTGTCACTATGTTCGACAAGCTGATTTTTTTCATTGATGTATGCATTGACTCGTTATAGTCCACATGTTTAAGGACTTTCGTGAATGTACAAGATTGTCATTGAAAGTTGTGTACAAGTTGTCATATGTTCACTGATACAGTAAGCGATTTAAAACTTGTGTAAATTGAATCTTTGTTTTTAAGATTGTATAAGATAGCTATGTATTGTAGGCAAGATCAATCATATCATGAAAAAATTTGCAGCAATGTAATTTTTATGTACAAGCTCAACTTGAAGACATTAAAGCAAGTTTATTTTTCTTCTGAATTCCTGGATGGGGTCAAGTTTGTCTTCAACAGATCAAACTTAAAGATGAAGTGTTTTTGGAGCCATGCAAAGATGAGAGTAAAGAGAATGTTCAGATTCCACTGATCGGTATTTTTCTCGTACAACAATGATAAGAATGATGGCTCAATTCTTAATAGGACAATAGGTCTTCATGAAGATGATAAGTGAAGTTCCTAGATTGGGGCCTGAAGGGCACCAATTGAAAATTTTGCATATAGGATTGCGTTTTTTTGGGTATTTTTGAGTTCCAACCTCTTTATATTGACTAGGGAAGTAAACTTTTGGAGTCCAAAAATTCCTAGTGGGGAGGTGTGATAAGGTGATCAATTTTAAGATTAAAAATGAAAGTTCCTAGAACTTCTTGAAACTAGCACCAAATCGAAGTGATCACCTATCTGAATCCAACGTAACTTGAATCACTCAAAACCGATATCATTTTCTCCTGATATCGCGTTCTGATCATTTTCCCAAACAGACAAAATTTGAGTAGGCCTGTTGACTAGGTAGTTGACTAGGATGAATGTACTGCTGAGTCAACAGGGTGACCGTATAAGTACGATCCAACTAGAAGCTGACAAGTGGCATGTTTTAGTTCGTTTGTTTTGGTGCATGTGGTTGAATTTGATTAGTGGTTGTTTGTGAAGTGACCCTATGAATGGGAGCCACGTCGTCCAATGGGAGGCTGCCACGTGGCATCCCGGTATTGGTTAAAATTATGTTATGGCCTAATGGGCCTCACAAAGAATTGAACACAAGACCGGCCAAGAAATAGTGCAACGCCTTACCGCTAGGGCGTTGGTGGTTATTATTAACTATGCACACATTTTGTTATTTAAACTTGATGTGTTTTGGTAATGGGGGATGGGGTTGAGGCTAAGCCTTGGCCCCGGTCACTCCACACCCACAAGACTGTAGGCAGGGAGCCAAGGGCTTGGGCTTAGCCCCAGAACAAGTTTCCGACAACAATGTTAAACACCCATTGGACCATATGCCACAGAGCGGGAGTGTTAACGGTAGCGAGGGCATATTTTGGGACCAACCCACGGTCATATACCATAACCCATGTAACCACAATGAGGGCTTGGTGGAGGTCTTTGCAGAGGGTGCGAAGGCTAGGCCCTAGCCCATGGTCATGAGGTCTTTCATGTGACTGTTGGCGCAGAGCTTGGGTGTTATGCGGGGGAGTTAGTGGCAGGGGGTAGCCTCGAGGTCTTATGCAACCCAACACGACCTTGCGCCTGTGGATTGGGAGCTCCAACGGGTAGGTGGCACCCTATGTGACGTCAACCCGAGTTTAAAGGGCTTAACTGGCGGGGGTGGGCGTTAAGGGCTAGTCCTCGACCTTATGTGGCCCATGTGGCCGTGATATTTGGATTAGAGGGTCCGTGGGTAGATTAATCATCCAACAAATGCATCGACAGGTAGCGAAATTTACGCTGAGATTTGGGTAGGTGTTCCTTGGAGTATTTGATTGGTGATGTTAATAAGGATTTGTGAGTCTCCTTCAATTACTATAGGAAAAAAACCATGCTTCTGAGCTAAGCACAGTGACTGCCACAGTCCTTCTAGTTCAGCTAAGTTGTTTGTGTCCCAACCTATTGATCCAAAGAAGAGCAAAAGTGGTTTGCCTCCATGATCCCTGAAGATGCCTCCATAGCCTGCCATGCCTGGGTTGCCTTTAGAAGCTCCATCAAAATTTAATTGTATCATTCCTTGGGAAGGAGATTGCCATTTACTTGGAACTTTGGAATTTTGAGAGAGGTTGCTAGAGTGCTCATGAGTTTGTGTAATCCGCAGATGCCAATTCTCCCATATGTTCTTCTCCTGAGGTAGGGTAGGAAAGTCCTCTTCATGCCATTTTTGAAGAGCCAAGGTTTCCTGAAGGTTGTTGCAAAAAATACTCCATATGGTCTCTAGAGGAGTGCATAGATTCTTAAAAATGTGTCTGTTTCTTTCTTTCCATAAAGTCCAGACAAGTAGGCCTGGAATAATTTTCCATAGAGAGTTTAGCAATATTCTCTTGTAAGGATCGATTATCCAGTTACAGATGGTGTTTGTTATATCCCCTGTTACTCTACCCCTTTTTTGATATCTAAAGTCAATTTTTTCCCATAGTTTATTGGCAAGGTGGCAAGTGTCCATAAGATGCTGTATTGTCTCTTCCTGTTGGTTGCAATTAGGGCATCTTGAGGGCCCGTGGAAGCTTTTTTTTCCTTAGATTGTCCTAGGTGAGTATCCTTTTTTGACATAGCAGCCAGAGAAACATCGAGATCTTGGGCCAAATACCTGGAGACTAGATTTTGTCCCACATAGGGTCTTTTACATCCTGATTGCTAATCAAGAGATTGTACGCTTCCTTTGTGGTAAAAGTCCCACGTGGTGTATACCCCCATCTCAGAATATCTTTCTTGTCTGAGAATCTAATTTTTCCATTCGAGAGTTCTGTGTCATTCTCATTATGGATTTGCTCTATTCCTTGTCTGATTATTTGTGCCGCTTTTAGCCATTATCTATATCCCTGATTGAGGACTGGAATCTAGTGTTGATTGACTTTTTCCTTCTGTTGCGGTGCCCAAACATCTGTATGTGGAGGTTTGAACAAATCGCTAAGCCATGGTCTTTGTTGCCAAGAGTCAACCCAGAAACGAGCATTCGTACCATCTCTGATTTCCCAGAAACTGTGCTTCTGTATTATATCGTTGTGTTGTCTTGTTGCATTCCATATTAAGGAGCCCTTTTCAGTGGGCAGAAGTCTGATTAAATCGTTTGGCGGTCTGTTATTTGCATATTTGGCAGTCCAAAGTGTATCCCATGGTGTGTGTGGAGCTGAGAGCCATTTCCACCATATCCTTGCTCCCATAACAACATTGCTATGTTGAGGATCTCGGAGACCTGCGCCTCCATATTTTTTAGGAAGGCAAACTGTTGTCCATTTGACCAATGCCCATTTTTTGTTTTGGCCTGAGGATCCCCATAGAAAGTTGCGTTGTAAATTTTTGATTCTCTTAAGAACCCATTTTGGTGCCGCTAAAATAGAGAAAAGATATAGAGGCATCGATTGTAAAATGGCCTTAACCATCACCAAACGACTAACCAAATTAAGGGCTCTAAATCCAGGAAGAAAGGCAAGCTTCAAGCTTTTCGAGGAGAAAATGCCAAGAGGCATGTTTAATAGCTTAATCGGTCAACAGGGCGCCTAAATACTTTGAGGGTAGGGAGGCTTTAGAGAATTCGAGGATGCGAGTTATAGAGGTTTGAGTGGAGGGGGAGTGTGAAAAAAGGATATTTGGGATTTTGCAGTGTTGATGTTGGCTCCAGATGCTTCCGAATATTCATAAAGTAGGGATTTAAATATTAATGCTTCTTGAACTGAAGGGTGCCCAAAAAACTTGATGTCATCCACAAACTGTTGATGTGTGATGGATGAGGAATCATGGAGAGAGATGCCTCTGAGCTGCTGAGATTGAAGAGCGTTCTTTATTAAACGTCCTAGCCCTTTAGCCATTAACACAAAAAGAAAGGGAGAGAGGGGGTCTCCTTGAAGAATGCCTCTTGAGGGGTGGAAAGGATGTGAGGGAATACCATTCACTAAAATGGAGAAAACAATAGAGGAGACAAGAGTCATTACCCATCTGACCCAGGGATGAGAGAAACCAAAGGCAGTAAGCATTCTTTGAATGTAGATCCAGCTTAATTTGTCAAAAGCTTTTAAGAGATCAATTTTGAAAAGCATACCTGCTTTTTTGTTGTGCTTTAATGAATGAATGATATCATGTGTGAGGATGATGTCGTCAATGATTTGCTGTCCTTCTACATATCCCGATTGTTCTGGTGATATTAGCAGGGGAAGCAGCGGTTTCAAACAGGAGGCGATGAAATTGGAGATGACTTTGTAGATAACATTGCAGAGAGCTATTGGCCTGAATTTGTCCGGAGTTATAGAATGCTCCTCTTTAGGAATGAGTGTAATAAAGGTGGCATTTAGAGATGGAAGCAACCAATGCAAAGTTCTAGATTCTTCCACAACCTACCAAACATCCACTTTGATGAGATCCCAGAATTTATGAAAGAAGTTGGAGGTAAAGCCATATGATCCAGGAGCTTTCCCCTCTTTGAGCTGATTCATTGCTGATTCAAATTCCTGTAGAGTAACTAGTCTAAGGAGCAATTGATTATGTTCTTCTATGATGATTTTAGGGATATGCTGGAGAATCCATTCTATAGCTGGCTGTCTATTGCTTTGTGGTTCCTGATGAACGTTTTTGAAATGTTGGAATAGCTCTCTTTCAATATCATTGTGTTCTTCCAACCTTTCTCCCTGCTGATTTTGCATTTGTGTGATGTTGTTGTGCATTCTTCTCTGTATGGTGGTGCGGTGAAATAATTCCGTGTTCCTCTCTCCCTCCTTTAGCCATTTTACTCTGGATTTCTGCTTCCAGAGGATCTCTTCTTGCTTTCTTCTTTCATCCAGTTGATTCTGAAGGTTCTGTTCCTTTTCTATCAATGCTTCTGTCCTTCCTTCATTAATTATTTTCTGCTGAATTTCCCTCATTTCTTGTGCTAGAGCTCTTTGGGCTTGAAAGATATTTCCAAAGGTTGTTTGATTCCATTGCTTGATATGTATTTTGAGATGTTTGAGCTGTTGTTGAAGTTGATACATTTTTTATCCTTATGGGGGAATGAAACTTTTCCAAACTGAGAGGACCGGATTACTGAATTCCGGGTGGGTAAGCCAAAATGCTTCAAAATGGAAGGGTCTCCTTGTGGAGTTTCCAGGTCTTTGCCATAGCAGAGATATGGGCCAATGATCTGACCCAGAAAGAGGCAAGATTGACGCTGTAAAGTCCCCTCCTACATTATCAGATAACAAGAAACGATCCAACCGCGAGGCTATTTGCTGCGAGCCTGATCTTTTATTGTTCCAGGTGTACATTCCATTGTTAAAAGGTAGAACAATGCGCCAATTATTTTGTATGAAATCCTTGGAATGGCTGCTTTCCATGTCTAATCTGACCTGACCTCCATTCTTTTCCTCAAGTTTAGTGATCATATTGAAGTCACCCCCTATAATCCAAAGAGGATGGTCTCTGGTGGAATTGAGCGTTCCAATTGTGTTCAACAATGCCAATTTGTTTGTAGGATCCTGAGGGAAATAAACATTGGCGAGATGTCCATGAACATTGGTCCCAATAATATGAAAAGTTGCTTGAATGAGATTATGAGTCGCATGAAAATCAGTGAGCGAAATAGCTTGTGTATCCCATGTTATTGCCAGTTCCCCTGAAGCTCTCGAAGCGTCCACTGCTACTGAATGGCTTCCTCGCTAGGCTTTTGCAAGAATGGTGCCAAGAGTATTACTGTTACATTTTGTTTCTTGCATGAAGAAAATTTGAGGTTTCTCCTGCTGTATCATGTTTTTGATCATTTTGTACTTCACAGGGTTGTTTAATCCTCTTAGGTTCCATAATATGAGCTTCATGGTTCAAGATTAGGTAGCATCCTATAGTACTTCATTAACTTGGAATATATTCTTGACTCCACCAACATTTCCCCATGATGATGGTTCTTTGCAGGTCTGTCTTTCTTCTTCATTCTTGGTATAGTTAGGAAGGTTTTTCCCAGCCCATTGACTACTCGGTTGGATCCCTAAAGTTCGCTGCTGATGTGCTCTAGAAAGGATTACCTCCAAACTTTCTAGTTGTCTATCCGGGATTTTATCAAACTCTTTCTTTCTACAGGCTTGCTCAAGGCTGAATATATGCAGATCCCCAATATCAATACTTTCAGACTCCTCTTCCATATGTTTGGGCTCATTGCTTCCTGCTACTGAATCTTTTGAATGAATTGGTTCTTGGAGAAAGATATCCATTTCCATTCCATTATACCTAGATTTGGATTCCTTAGAGGGATTGGATGTTGAGCTTATCAAGGCATGAGGTGGCTTTAGGGCTTTTCTTGTGTCTAAGGGCTAGATTACCGAAGATGACTTGGGTATATCTTCATTGTGGGTGGGGGGTTCAGAGTCATTCACAACTGGTTGTGCTAGGATATCAAAGCTGTTGCTGGTGGAGGGTATGGATGAGATGGCTGTGGGATTTTTTGTGCCCAAAACAAGCTTTTTGTGGTGCTTTTTCCGGATATTGACTTTAGTGAATCCTTCCGCATCAGTATTTTCTGAGGTGGTATTGGTTTTGGGGGTTACATTTAGGGGTCAATCACAGAACAGATGACCAGGTGCATGGCATTTTCTGCATCTAAAAGGAACATGTTCATAATCTATAGGCTGAATCCATTCAAAATCATCATGATATAGAATTACTGAGTCCAGGAGTGCCTTGTTTAGATGCATGTATACACAGATGCGAGCATAAGAGGTATACCTTCTTAGTTTCATTTCTTCGGCTATCTTTATGAAGTCGCGAGACCATTTCCAATGTCTTTTAACGATTCTTCATCCTAGTACTCCAATGGAAGGGAGTACAGGCGGATCCATACAGGTGCCCAACTGAAATCCTCTATGTACGGATTGAATCTTTCGACCCAGTCTCTAAGATACAAGACCGTGGAGTTGAAGAAGTAGGGGCCGCCATCTAGGACTCTGTTACGGTCTTCTATGTAGTTGAAGGCAACCGTAAAGAAGCCTTTAGGTCCGAGTTGCAGGGTGACATGTCATTTAGGTTTCCATTTGGATGCAATCCATCCCTGCAGGGCTTTATCTATCGACCAGAAGCCGATAAGTTTCCCTACGAGAGCGTGGTCTTTCATAAATTGGATTTGGGCATTGATCCAGTGACCAAGTAGTTATCTTGGGTCGCTCTGCTGCAATAGGTTTGCAAGTGGCAGAGGTAGCTTTTGGGATCTCTCTGTTCAATGTAGGGTTGTCTTGCTTCTGAGTCTGAGGCATTGCCTTTGTGTCCTGTGGTGATTTTTGTTTCCTTGCTCTGCTGGGTCAGTTTGCATTGCAGTGCTGTCAAGTTGAACCATGTCAAAATCCCTTTCAGTCCCATTGTGAATCTGAGTCTCGCTGCTGCCGCTGGGGGGAGCCTCTGAGTCCCCTGTGGAAGGGGATCCACAACAGTGGGTCTGATTGCTGAGTAATGTTGTCGCCAGAGATGCTGAGTTTTTGCAGTCTGGCATTGTTAAGAGAGGTTCAAATGCTGCAGAGTTTACCAGAAACCCTAAGTAGCCATGAAAACTCCGTTGCATGGATCTATCCAAACGATGTGTCTTTGAAAAATGATTTATGATAATTGTAAACAACTTTGTAATTTTTTTTATAACTCTTTTACTGTCAAGACTCTCACATTTTTCATTACATATATAGTGGTGTGAGATCAATGAATGAGGGATGTGTTTAAAGATTAGAAAGTAAAATAGAACAACCACACATTTTTAAAATGGGGTTGATGTACTTGTTATTTTCCATTTTTATCTGTCAATATGTTAATTGATGTTATTATAAGTGGAAATATGACATTTATATATTTTTCCAATTTTGGTGTATGAGATCTATTTGTTTGTGGGATAAGGGACCCACTAAAGTCTAATGTGATGTGACTACTAAAGTTTATGAAGACCCACCTATTCCGCCTTGTTGAATTTAAATGAACCAAACCTCTTAGGAGGAGACACATACTCTTAGTCATTAAACCCACTCAAGTTATATATTTCTATACTTATTTTATGTAAATATTGTTTCATTGTACAGAGAGGTGCTCTCCAGCGCAACATAAGAGATGTTGTCTAGCACAACATAAGAGATGTTGTCATGTCTTGTTATTTGAGAATACAAACTCTTGTGATTCATACTGTTTTTTCGAGATAATTTTTTTGGTAAATCACATTTCAAATTCTTGAGTCAACGCGTTTGAACCACTAAGTGTGGTTTGTGGTTAGAAACATGTTTACTCAAGAATTTGAAATGTGATTTATCGGAAGAATTATCTTGAAAAGTAATTTCTTGTTATGTTATGTAAACATTTTGACTTGATCAAATTACACAAAAAAAAAAAAACAAAACAAATTATAATTATTAATTAAAACATTTTTACTTAGTCAATTTATAAAAAGATAAAAAAATTAAAATAAAGTTAAATAAACCAAATTACCAAACTCAACCCATTGTTTTAACTTGTAATTCAGTAACATATATGTGTATTGAGTTTCACACAATAACATATACTTGTAAAACCAAATTTCATAGAAATTCCCTTGTGTTTCTGCGATAGAGATTTAATTACATTAAACAGTTACAATGCAGTACATAGATGAGTTCAAAAGCTCAGCCGTGAGTTAAAGCCGAAGATCGGAGCATGCATTTCTAGTAAAGTTTTTTAATTTAAATAATTAGGTATATTTCCAAATATAGATTTTATTTTATATAATTAAAATAAACAATAGGAGTATGCATTTTTAGTAAAGTTTTTTACTAAAAATAATTGAGTAGGCTTATAATATAACTTTATTTTATATAGACTATTTTATATAAACCGAAAATGTATACATTTAGTAAAGTTTTTAATTATTTAATTAAGTATATTTATAAATATAGAATTTTATTTTATATAATTAAAAATAAAAAATGGGAGTATGTATTTTTAGTAAAGTTTTTTAATTAAAATAATTAGGTATGTTTATAACTCTAGATTTTATATTTATATTAATTAAGATTAAAAGAGTTAAAAATTTCAATAAACAATTATTTAAAAAATTGAATATTAAATTAATATTTTTTTTTTTTAAATTTTGGAAACAGTAAATATATATTATGTTAATTTATGAAATTTTTTGGAAAAAATTACATTGAGAAAATGCATTAGAAAATGATATTATATTATATGATAATTATTTTTGCATTAGAAAATGCATTGTTTAAGATTAAAGTGTATGAAAATTAATCAATGAATATTAATTAATTATGCAGGGCATAAACGATGTTTAAAGGAAATATAAAATTTTGAATATTATTTAAGAAATGATCAACATGTGTGATAATATCTAGAAAGATAGAATCTTTTATTGATCTTCTTTTCCATTCAAAAGCTTTTTCTACACTGATGGTTATTTAGTTTCTGTATATGATGATGAAGAGTAACTTGTTTTCATTTGATGACTTGATTTTGTGATAATATCTAGAAAGATAGAATCTTTTATTGATCTTCTTTTCCATTCAAAAGCTTTTTCTACACTGATGGTTATTTAGTTTCTGTATATGATGATGAAGAGTAACTTGTTTTCATTTGATGACTTGATTTTGTGATAATATCTAGAAAGATAGAATCTTTTATTGATCTTCTTTTCCATTCAAAAGCTTTTTCTACACTAATGGTTATTTAGTTTCTGTATGTGATGATGAAGAGTAACTTGTTTTCATTTGATGACCTGATTTTGTATGATCTATAGCTGTTTTTTATGCATTTTATAGTAAAA